>UXGC01000100.1:190755-354876 GCA_900480045.1 Eurytoma adleriae
ATTTTGTCCATGACAAGATTACATTTTGTTACTTTAATGCATTCAACACAACCTGCAATATAATTGATGTAATTATTTACAAATATTACAATATTGCAGTAACAAAAATATATTGGATACTTACTCGTTGAACGGCTGTAAGCGGCGGCAAAAAGCGCGAATAGGAAAAAGATAAGAGTGAACTTCATTGCTATAGTTATTGAGCAGGTGCAGTTATCGGTACTGATGTTGACAGGAAATTCGCCTCTTTTTATAGGAGAAAATTTCTTATCTAATGCGTCAAGAAGTTTATTGTATTAATAACCAAAAGAATGAACGTTGTATGCCAAATACTTAATTTAATTATTCAGATCATTCACTGGTGACGTAAATACTACGCATTCGCGATATCAACAATGTTTTTTAAAACTCTTCTTACGATTTTGTTTAATTCCGAATAAACTTGTAGAAATACACGTTTAGATATGTACTACTTGTGTATAATAAATAGAAATAGAAATTTTCTATAATCCTCAACGTATTTATTTACTCAAACGTATGATCGATTATAATTTTTTTTTTTGGAGATTAGAAAACTTTGAATTTTGGCGTCATTCAACCGGAGTCACAACATCCTGTCATTGTTTCATCGTTTTTTTAGGACATGATTTTAAGAGAGGATAAATAAAAAAAATGGTGGTTCATTATACTCCATCCCTACTTACCCCCTACTGCACCCCTCTTTTTCAAGTAATTTCTAATAAACCCAGGTTCGCTGCCTTAACGGCCATCAGTTTTGTCAGGATGCATCAGCCATCCATCAGCGACAATCGACACGTGAACAATTTGTCAGAGAAACTTTTAACATCGCAGCCTCCCCACGCCATTCCCGGGACCCTCGGACACGTCAAAGAGTAGCCTAAGGTCGCCGCGTGCGAAAGCCCGAACGGCAATCCACTGGCGGATGTATTAGCTTTATGGTCACTCGGAAACAGTTCCTTCTCCACTTAAAGATCCGGCGCTTGTTCGCCCTCGTCCCTACTCCCGTCGTCCAGTTTATCGCCGCTTATTTTCGACAATGCCCACATTCCGCGTCTTTTCGCTAGAGTTTTATTGTCCTTCGCTCTGACCCGCTCCTCCCATCGATGATGCGACAGGAAGTAGAGCCATACGCTGATCCCCCATTTGGAGGTTTTCCCCATTTTCTCCAACATGACTTCCTTTTTTATGGCAGATAAAAGGTTTCCCCCTTGATTGCGGCTTTTTACGGAAATTCACTCTTACACGAACGCTGATAAACATTTTAATCAAGAAACTTTTTCTTGGTAATACTTTTTTTATTATTATTCGTTAGGATTTTTAAACAATCAACTAGTTCACAAACGTTGGAAAAAGATTTAAAAAATTATCTAAAAGAAATCGATAAAGGAACTTTCCTTACATTGACTTCGATAATGCATATTTGGATCCACTATTTTAGCAGCTAAAAGGCATAAGTTGGACAGGATACTCGAGTAATTCATAGGTGGTGCGTACCGCAGCGGATTGACAAATAAGTCGGTTCACCGCTCAAGGGGGTCGCAGGAGCCCCCGGGAGATCGATTTGGCTCGCGAGCGAGGCCCCGAGGGGCCCCTCGGCCATTTCTCGAGTATCGGAACGAATGATATTTATAGAGCGCGCAAATGCGGCCATACACCGCTGGATCCCCGGGGTGGTCCTTCACCGGGTAAACGACGTACTTACGTCTCTGTACCCTTACCAGCTTCAAGCGCTTTGTCTCAGAAACGCATCTGTTAGGATTGCCGCTCTTTTATCGGCTAATCTAATTATCCATCGTAAAAAAGGTGCTTGAGGGAGAGGAAGAAAAAACTTTCCGTATTTCCTGTTGTTTCTGTCAAAAAAATCAGTGAAGCACCTAAATCAGCAGTGAAGCAGTGAATCATCCATTCTATTATTTAAAAAGAACAAATTAACAAAAGAAATTTCTTAATGAATTTATTTAATTTTAAATTTAAATTTCTTCTACGATCAATCAATTGTTCTAATATTCTGCAGAAACAACAAATCTTTTACTATCTATACTCCTTAAAAATAAAAATGTTAAATAATCCGCGCATTAACCCGGACCTGACACCAGCTCCGACATGGCAATCGAAGCGTCAACGGCGACGATCGGAGCACGAAAACCGCACGGTGTCCAATAAAATGAAAAGGATCGGCCGAAACTCCCTCGAACTTTCCCATCGTTTCCCCCTGCCGAGGCATCCCCGCCTGAATGAAGCGAAGGCGAGCCATTAACGGGGCCTCGCGCGGCTCTTAGGCTCGCTCGCGCGATGCTCGGGCCGACGCGCGCGAAGAATGAAAGGGAGACGCTGCGAGTGGAGTGCACGCCGCGCCGGCAGTGAATGGCCCTTTTTTCTTCCCTCGCGGCCGAGGCGCGCCGAGAGGGCTCGAGACTCTTCGGGCAGGTTGCTCATGCTGCGCCCGTCGGGAGATTGGGTTCGCGGGTGCTTTTCACGCGCGGCCTCGGCACCGAACTTAGCGCGAAGCTCGATACACTGGGAAGATTTTAAAGATCTCCGTGATTTTCTTTAATTTCTTTGGATTTTGTAAAAGTGAAAGTAAATTAAACGTTTCGAAAGGAATTTATACTTCAAATTTTGCTAATACTTTAAAATTTTTGTTGATGATTTATTTAGTTTTGTTTTTTACTGAACGTTGTCGTATCCAAAATATTTGCACAGCTATCTATGACGTTAGTCGATCACTAGCTATCCTACGCACAGACGAATCAAATATCTGAAAAGAAATTCTTAGTTTTCGTAGCATGTCTAACAAATAGCCATTCTTTTGTAAATGCGCAAGATAAAAGATCCTGACGCATGATATGATATGATTAATTTTTGCATATAAATAGAGCGCCGAAAATTCTGGCAACATCGCTTTAGTTATCGGCACACATGGTGCCACCTGCTCAATTATCAACAATGTAGTTCAAACTTACTGCTCTTTTCTTCATATTCTGTGCAGTAGTTCTTTGCGGCACAGCTTGTAATTATAATTTCTATTATATTCGTCATTTTATTTAGTAAATGTGTATGCTGATTATACAATTGTGCGTTTCTACTGTTGCTCCGCCATGTGATTGTAAAGAAGCACTTCTTTGTCCCGGTGTACTGTGCGAAATAAATGCACGTCTTCTATCGAAAAAGCCTGATCTAGATGAGTATATGGAGAAAGTTTATGTTTTAAAGACTATGACCAAAAATAGTCACTCAATGCAGTATTGGCCTTCTTAGATACCATCGACATTTGATACTAATTGCCCATCACACAATTTTGTCCTTTCTACATTATTACCTGCGTTTTCTTAAAGGGTCCTTTCTTCTCTTTTTTCACTTGGTTTTTTCAGTCCAAGTCATATAATCGAGGATATGGGCAATTCAAAAGTTCTTTAAATCCCAAGAATTTGTTCTTTTCTTTTGTGGGTGATATTTGATCGCAAAGAGTAGTGGGAAGAAGTGACGTGAGAAATCTTACGAAAAACCACGTTCTAACATTTCTCAGGTAACTCAACGCGTCGGAGCAGGATAATCCTTTCAGTTTCTCGATCAGATTCTAATATTTTTTTTCCAATAAATATTTTACATCCATCTCAAATTAAATTTACCCCGCAATCTCAGCCGAAGTTCAAGTAAAACAACCAAACACAAATGAACGCAGACGCGCTCCTCCAAGGCTGCAGAGCGTATGTGCTCCGAAGAGTCAGCGAAAGGGAGCGAAAAAAAATTCGATTAAATCACTCGGGGACAGCCGGAGCCAGTGGAACTTTTGTAAAACAAGCCGCGCAATGTTCGAGCGTGCAGAGCGCGGGGGCAGCGCTGCGCCGTGAAAAATCGCCTCTTCCGCGTCGACGCGCGTGCCGAGGGATGATGCAGTGCGTCGCGGGCCTATAAATAAGGCGTCGACGTCGACGACGTCGTCGCGCTCGTTACGTTCGCGCGCGCCCAACGAATGTGACACACGACGACGCGCCCGGCACTGCCCACTTGCTCGCGCACCACCGAGTCTTATTTAACCGGCGGCGTCGCGGCGCTTTTTCACGAGCAAATCATTTTTCCCCGAGAGAGGTTACTCTCGGGTCGCTTCTCGTTGGAATTTTCATTCCTCGAGCGAGAAATTGCGTAATTTGTTCGGAGCGAAAGAAATTTTAAGTTGGTCTGAGGACGAATGCGTGATGAAATTCTCGCGTCATAATTTATTTGCTGATTGGAAGTGGGTGTACCTACTTAATTAGGGATGGTAGAGAAATAATATTTTTCTTTCAACGCAAACGTTTTTTGCCGAGTGCATAAGAAGCAAACCGCAGAATATGTAAAATGCAATTTCTTTTTATGGCACGTCGTGGCAATCAATAAGTATTGTTTATAATGACAGCTCTTATCGAATCAATAAACTAGTACAGCGCTATATTGGCTGTTATTCGCATGACTGCGTTTTTTCCGATATCGCATGAAAGACCAACTCTAAGGAAAGCAGAAAAAAATAGGTACTGTATAAGCTGTTCGAGTTGTTTTCTTATACTTACTTACAGAGATTCACCGAGATTCACCCTACTCGAGCTTTCTTTATCCGCAAGCTCCAGATTCTCCAATAAAAAGACCAAAAGCAATTCTAACGAAAAAACATTTTTGTACGAGAAATTCCAGGAATCTACAAAATTGTAAACGAGTCACCGCGAAAAGAATTTCGCTCCTTCCGTTTTTTACCGTCGTCGCCGGAGACACCTATCCGCGCGGGACAATCCCGGGGGGTTGCTTAAATAAGCCGTGAAAGCTCTATCCGCCGGGCCCGTGATCCGCAGTCCGATCGCGCGTCGGAGCGTGACATCGCGACCGGTTCGGCCCGAGGAGAAAAAAAAGGGGACGAGGAGGCTCGCGCGCGCGCGCCCGGATGAAAATGGAGAAAAGCGATCGGAGCGTCTGCGGCAGCACGTGCTTGGGGCGTGGCCGCGGCACCGCCGCGGAGATATACGAGCCCCGGAGTATTTATGGCGTATCCGCACTTTCTGCCCCGCCGTCCCGGAATGCTCTGTCAAGCGCGCCGAATAATCGTTTCTGGAAGTGTGAATTGCGCTTGTTAATAAGCTGCTCGCGAGTTCCGCTCTTTTTCGGCCGAGGAACTTTAAGCGGGGGGTTCGCGGCCTTAGCTTCAGTCTATTTTATTGGCTGGAGTCATTCCGGGAGAATTGCGCGATTTGTTCTGGAAGTGCTAATTTATATTTAAAATGCTTTTAAAGAAATTTAATATATAATTTATGGAATTTAATAATAATTTTTATAGTTGATTATTTCAAAGTAATAAATGCATTTATGGAGTATAATCTTTAATTTTTTTCAGGTAAAATTTCTATGCATACTAAAATTTACTTACCCCTTCTTCTTTACTTAGAATATGCCATAAATTATACGTAATAATACGAATTTCATTTTAGAAAATATTAAATAAACGTTTAAACATTTTTAATATAATTTTCAGGTTACTGCCTTGAAAGAAATAGTCATATCAACTGCTCAGATTTTAAGATTTTACTGAAATAACGGCAAAAACAAAGCACCGCCACTTACGACCCTACGGCAGCCCATCAAGTCCAACTGATAACGATAGCAGTAAGTAAAAGCCTTTTGTATGTCGTTATCTTAAAATTTTTACACCCGCAACTAGTTTTACATGCCCACCAGTCCAGGATAATCTTTGAAAATCGACCTCACCCGCTGCAAGCCCTCCCCCCTTTTTCTCGACTCGTTAAACCAGAGCAGTAGCCGTTCTTACAACTTAATTGAGGTGGCTCGCACAAAGGCGCCTCTATCCCCGCTCGCATCAGCATTTCGTATAAATGAGATCGCGCTTGGCGCGCCATCCGTCATTCCTTGCCCTCCTCGGAAAATGCCTAAAAGGTCCCATAAAGCGCGGAAAAAGAAGCTGGAATATTCGTCGCCGGGCACGCCGGCCATAAAGCAAACTAACCGCCGACAGAAATCTCGCTGCTCGCTTTTAAGCGACGGCTGCTTTTCTGCGGGGGGGCGTTGCGCGAGCCGCGATCCCGGAGTTTATCGCCTCCGCGGCAGCCCGTAACTCTTCGTCGCGCCGGGGCGCTTTTAACTTTCGTCCACTTCGGCTACTCCTCCCGCTGCTCCGCGGCGCGCCGAGAGGCTTTTACGAGGTGAGACGGCAAAAAGTTGCGGGAGAACCGGCGGAAAAGCTCGCCGCGCTTTGCTATTTGTACAAACGCGCCGAGGCCGGTGTTGCGGTTAATGCGAGTTTTCTAACGAGGCTGGCCTGATGTTTTACCGAATCGCTATAAAGCGCTCGCTTTCCCAACCCTTCATTAGTCTTGTAGCTCCTTTTTTTACTTAATCCGTTGGATGGCGTCATGTAGGAGATGTAGTGTTTGTGGTTACACTTTGTTTCAGTTTTCTTTCTTTGTTTTATTGAATGTAGACCCTTTTCGACTTATAGTTATTTGCTATAAGTAAATATTAGATTTTTAACAATTTTCTGCAATCTTTTATTAAATTTTATGTTTAAGAGTTAAAAAAATTCGTGTACGAAAATATTAAATCAAATTCAAATTTAGAAAACTATATTGTTCACAATATAGATTTCAATCTGCACTACCAATTTCCTACGTAAAGGTTTTATTTAATTTATAAAATAATTTCATTATACGACAAATTTTATTCCTTAAAAAATATTTCTCCAATACAAAAACCATTGATAAATGATATATAAATAGAAATGACATCGTTCGAAAAAAAAGGACAAACCGCCCAAAAGCAAAAGTCATTATCAAGCACACTGTATAAAAAACCATGCGAAATCGCGCGGGCAAAACAGTGAGAAAAGAAAAAAAAAAGATCGGAGGACGTCGGCTAATACACACAACGATATAATAACTCGGGTCAACCTTGCGGATGATACACCGACGGTTCGAGCTCAACCACACGCACGCGCGGCTATTTGCCCTGCTCCGTCTCTCTTTCTTTCTCTCTCCCTCCCTCGGAGCGAGCGGACCGAAAATCATTTGTCATCGAGCCACATTGTGGTCGCGCCTCTGCGCGCGAGAGCCCCGGCGCTCAGTGGGAGAGACCCTCGGCCGCATACGAAAACTCGCGCGGCTCTCGCGCGATTATTGTTGGCGGCGCGCTTGATTTATGCATGCCTTTCTCGCGGCGACAATGCACCCCGAGCGCGCGCCGCTCGAAAGAAACTCGCTGCCGCTTTTCTGTGCCGGAGCACGCCGCGCGGGCCCGGCTGCAGCCCGCCGAGGGAAGTTTACCCAGTATATTGGCTCGAGCATCTGCCAATATTTGTCATCTATTATCGCTCTCGGCCTCGTAAATAGGAACTTTATGAATGTCTTGTTAAAAGCCCCAAGAGCCGGGATAAACTCGTTTGTGGCTTTTAACGGAGAGCTGCCCCGGGCGTTTTTACCTCGTGTGACAAATTGCTGGGGCCCCGAGTTCGCAGGAGTGATTCTTTTTCAAGCTAGGAATTTTTTTCGGAATTTGGATTTGTGGGGCGAAGAATTTATTAGCTGCGTGTAAATACGAATGGTACAATGAGCTGGCTCGCAATAAGCAGGGCATTCTCAACAATAAAATTGCAAGTTTTTAATGCTGTAACATTGTTTTTATTTATGTGAACACGTATATTATTAGTAACAATTAAATTTTATTTAGAAGTTATAAGAATTTTTGTTACATTTGTCCGTAAACAAAGAGTCCTTTATTTTGGACATGCGTCAATTACAAATAATACATTTAACTGTATTTTCGCTGAATTTATATATGTTTACAGCAAAAATATGCAATGTTACCCCACTCAAAAGGAGGATTACACTCATGTTTTTCTACGTACTCTTTCTTGAATTTTTCATATTCTTCTAGGGTCATAGAATTCATGTCTACAGAAAAACATTTCTTTTCTGCTTCAGCTTCATCTGAAATACAAATATACGCTTAACATACTTGCAACTCAATACTGCCATCCCGATTATTTACATCGTATCTGCATAGTTATATTTGTTAATAGTTAAATATTTGTTTATAATGATTTTATTATTCAACACCTTGCTTTATACATTGCATAGATTCGTAACAATTTTAAAAATCGATCGGTATAAATCATTCAATCTTGAGATTTTTGTAGATAGGGTGGTTTTAATCAGAACGGAAATTCGTAATTAATAAAAAACAATAATAACAAGATACTCACTAGAATCAGCTTCTGCGGTGTAAAATGTAACCGCAAAAAGTGCGAATAAAAGACAAATGAGAGTTAACTTCATCGTTGGTTCTGCGCAGGTGGTACTATCGGGACTGACGCTATTAGCAATATTCGCCTCTATTTGTACGATATTGCTTATCTCCCACGTGAAGAATTGCGATTTATCTAATATATCGATTAATATTAACCTAGTTTTTTTGACGCATTCGTCTGACGGATATAAATCCTTGAATTTTCTTTTGAATTTTACGCTGTTTATTTTGTATATGAATGAACGATGGACTATAGAAAGAAGAAATGTCACCTAAGAAATTGAGCTGATCCTTACTGTCTTTGAGACTCAAAGAACTGACTTGTTTCGACCTTGTATCTGATTATAAATTGTCTGCTGAGGTAATAAAGTAAAGAAAAGATGACATACTAGATGATCGGTACGGTGATTTGGAACATCAATAGTACCTCATTTTTTACACGTGATATTCTATTTACTGATAAGTAGAGATATTCACAAACAACGAGGAGTTATACAATCATTTAATTAAATAATAATCATTTAATTAAATAATATAATCGATAACATCCGATCTGTTAATCCATCAAAGGTTATTTATCAATTATTTATAGAAAATACTTGTGAACTAATTTCAGCATTGTCAACAGCGTAGTGGAAGTTTTTGAACTATATTTATACCCGTGCAAAAAGATTAAAATAAATCTAAACTTTTAAAATTAACTGTCGAATCATTGGAAATTAAAATTTTTAACCATTCTATTACTTTACAAAACTAAACAAAACAAACCCTTTATGTATGTCCACAAAAGCAAGCTGATCAAGTCTGGCTGGCATTTCCACCGCGGTAAAATCCATTACCGCAAAACTCGATAAGCGTCGCATCAGGGGTAAAACGGGCTTTGCGGAAAAGTGCAACGATCGCGGCGCGCGTTACATTATCCGTTCTGCTCTTTCGACGGATTCGCGCGCTCCGCGTGCGGCGCGCACAATGCAGCGAGCGGCGAGTCCTTATTACGCCGCGCCGGGGGGGCCGTTATTTATGCACACGTGGCGCGAGCTCGCTCGCCGCGGAATGAGAAATGTGCCGGTGCCACCCCGACCCACCTGGGGGCGGAATCCCGTCCGCCCCGGCCGCCCCCTCGGGCGTATCGGGGCCGCACACTTTATATACCATCGGCCGCCGCCTCCTCCGCCTCCTCGCAACATCCGCGTCGGCGCCCGCGAGCCCACTTACACGTCGCACACAGGCGCAAAGCGCCGCCGCCGCCACGGCCGCGAGAGCGACTTTCCGCGCTAAACGACGTCCCGGTTAATCGCGATAACGAGCGCCGCCGCCGCGATGCGAATGGAGTCGCCGCCCGTTTCTCCCGGCTCCGATGAATTTATGGAGAGCGAATTCTTGCCCCGGTTTGCGTGGCTGCCGCCGAGGCTTATCGCGGGGCGTGACGCTTTCTTGATAAGCTATTCGCGACAATCGCCCGATTGTGTAACGCTCAATGGACCGATTAGATTTGCAGATTTAGATATCAGGAGCATCGACTATTCGCGAGATTAAAGTCGATAGTAGTTTCGAAAGTTGCTGCTTGTTCAGTTCTTTTGTAGTGCGCACTATTTTGCTTTGTCAGATCTAACGTCTATAAAATTTTTTTCCTTATACATTTGAATGACTTATGGTTAATCTATATTGAAAGTTTAAAACTAAAAAATTGAAGGAAAAGGGTCCTTGAAATTTATTTCTGTGCAATTATCAAAATATACCAAGATAATTATTTCATTTTAAAAACACTGAATAATTAATAATGTGTTCCTGCATTGATTAACTGCAGGAACAAATTATTATTTATTCAGTTCATTTCAATGATAGGTTTTTCGAAAGACTCATTGATTTATCCTCTGATGATGAATTTCATATAGGATGTAAATTAATACCAACAAAAATAATCAATAAAGTGATAAAAGTCGGAATAAATAATACTTACTTGTAGGAGTAGTCTGGGCGGTGTATATATAAGGTAACCGCAAAGAAGGTGAAGAAAAGAGCTAAGTTAGTAAATTTCATCATTGACTATTGAGTTAATGTCTATTTACATTAAAAAACAGAAGCTTATCTTTTACGTCAAGTAAATTATGTATATATGATCAAAAAATTTTGAATATTTAATTATTTCAATGTAAAATAAATTCGTCACTAACTATAGGAGCGTTACACAGCTAACGATTACATTTTTATATTAAAAAAAGTGACTTACGTTACCTAAATTTTAAAAGGCAGAAAGTGTAACATGATTTTGTAAATTTTAAACGGAATAGAGAACTAGAAACACCTGCATGCATATGACTGAATGAAATATTAATGAAATAATCTAACATGTGTTAAGCAGTGGCTCAGAAAACCGAGTTTCCGGATACGTGATACGATTACGTGACTTTTCCCTTGGTATAGAAGCAATTTTTCATTCCTGTTTTCATATGTAAAATATTTACATGATTTAACTATAGAATTTAAAAGCGGGGATTAGGATTTTACAACAAAGGGAATTTCTAACGTATGTGAAGTGTTGCTTTTTCAGGTACCTTGACACTGTATAGATGAGATTTTCGTTTTAATAAAGTCGTATGCTGACAATAATTCGATTATTATTCATAACGAAATAATTACTCGAATTGAATCGTTTGAAAATTAGTTTAACGATTAACAAAATCTTTCATTACGCTGTTGAACTATAAATTTCGCATGCTCTTCGTTAGAAAATGAACTAGCAACAACGACCGCGCCGATGTGCGAAATAATCGAGTCGATATCCCGAAGTGTTAAACAAAAGGAAAAACAGAATGGCTAGGTTGCGCCTGAAAAATGCTACACAATGAGGAATACGTGAGCGAAGACTTCGCAACCGGTTCGTGGCGCCATTGCTTTCCTTCGTTTTCTTGCACGGTACATCCGGCCGCGCGCATTCGCCGAACAATACCTATAGACGTGCATATAATGACTGGTCCGCATTGTGTCCCGGCGTTGCGGCCTCGCTCCGTCTCTCTTTTCGCCGTGTGTCATATGGACTCGCAAGCGCATACGTGTCTCGCGGCTACTCCTGCATACGAGCCAGGCCGCGGTGCATTTTCGTCCATTCGCCCTTTACGCTGCTCTTTATTTTTAACGTCCAAACTGCACATGTGCTTTGTTTTCTTCTTCTATGAAGCATGTGATGCTTTCGATATTTTTCACTTAGGTTTAAGGTGTAAGGTGTAGTGTAAGACCTTCGTTACGTATGGTTTGATGTTCCTTTCTGCAGACAATCCTGATCTATTTTTTTTACTATTTTTATTCTTTTTTTGTAACACCAATGTGACCAAGCTAGTGAAAAAGTATTCTGTGAGAAATGAAATTCGTTGCATATGGTATTATATCTAATTCTGGCATTCTGCTCCTACACATCCGCCAGACCAAATGGGCAATTCGTCAATGTTCATAATAACTACTCTGCAACCGTTAAAGTAGCCACTAATTTCCCCCAAACTCTTTCAATTTCCACGGTATCATTTGTTCCTCGTAATCACCAAACATATATTTTCCCGGATCCACTGCTCCACATTTCCCCCGCCGCGCTCCAAAAAAAGGGTTGAGACAAATGTAAAGCGGAAAAGGAAACGCGCGGCGCTCGAGTGAAAAACGCCGAAGGCCGAATGAGTGAATGATTGCGTAGAGTCAGAAAAAAGTCAAGCAACCGTCCCGGCGAGCCGCAGCCGCTCTACCCCAATAAAGCCCCAATACGGCGCGCATTAACCAGCGCGGGCGCTCCTGTTGCTCTCTCGCGCGCGCCTCGTAAAACCTCCGTGAAAAAGAGCTCGGAAAGCCCGGACTCCGCGGAGCGAGAGGGAGAAAAAAGGCGAGCGGCGCCGACACAATTGGAAACATTTGTCGCGTTGTCGAATGAATAGGCTACCGCGCGTATACGCGCACCGGCGCGCCAAGGTATATCTCTCCCCCTTCCTTTTTTGTCGTCTCCTCCGGGAGGTCGTCGCGAGAATCCTTGCGCCGCGCGGACATGCGAGCTGCAGAGGCGTGTCGCGCGGCTCCGCTCTCCCTCTGTCCCCAGGTGCGTCGCGCGACTCGTCCCGGGCGCCGCGGCGACGCCGGGGCACAATGCGGCCGCGACCACGCCCAGATCTGCGCGCGCCCTAATATTCCCGCAGCGCCGTCGCACGCGCCTCCGACGGCAGATGCGCCGATATCGAATGGAATATCATTAAAAACGACCTAGCCCGAGCTGCGCCTCGGGTACATGTGTATGTTTGCGAGCGAGTGCACCGAGGGGTCACAGGGGACGAGCGCGAGGTGCACGCCCACTTTTTTTCTTTCTCTCTCTCCCGGTGTACCTTCCTCGGGCGACGATGGGATGCGCGCGATGGACACACGCGCGCGCCGCGTTTTTTCACAGCGTTTAGCCGTTTCTCGGATGGACGAGGTACTAATGAGGCCCGGCGACACTGTGGGACCGTGTATATAGGCGTCTCGTGTTTTTCGAGTTGCGTTACGGCGAGGCGGGGAGGGTGCGATGATATCGACGATCTTTCGATCTCTCGACTTTTTTTTTCCGTCGATGTTTTGGCACGGCTTTGCTCTCGCTTGCCTCGCTTGTGATGAATCGTTGTATGGAAATTATGGGAGCCATAAGAGATATGGATCTTTGCGCCGTGTAATGAATAATGATATTTTCAATTTCTTTTAAGGTTGATTCGACGAAAAGATTGTTCTATCGCACATTCTTTCGTGAGTTATTTATATTTAGTACGATTTTAAATTGCCATTCAAAAGGCATAATTAATTTTATTAATGAGAGAAAGTACATAGGGGTCGGAATGAGAGAGGGAGAAAGTGACAATAGCGATGCACTTAGCGTGGTTCATGAGTCAGTAATGATCCGACGTCGGTTTTAAACGGTAACAAAGATTTTGTAGACTTCGATAGTAAAAGAGTGTCACAAAATTCAGTGTTTCATCTGAAATTTTTGCAGATTATCAAGGTAAAAATTACCAATATTTCTGTTAAATCACCTTATTCCTTGCTTATTTCGAAAGTTAACGTACAAAACAGTTTTGTTTGAGATATAAATTTCACATCGTATATAATACAGAAATTAATGCGTTATCATCATTTGAAGCGATAATGCAAATTAAAATGTTAATTGCATTTAGAGAAGGCCTAAGAACATTTTTGTCGCAGTTGTTTTTTCTTGTTGAATTCTTTACAATCCAGTGGACAAATACACAGATCGCTGTAAAATATTTTCACAAAAATTGCAAAACTACCCGCGATTGCCCAAGCCCCATTCATTACCGGCATTGCGTAACCAAGCCCATTGCGAATTTCCTGCCTTGCGTCGAGGGATCGCTCGCAGCACCCGAAAATTCAAAGCGCAGTTACGCAACTTGCGTGATCGCGCGGAAGCCGCAAAGTCGTCACGTCGCAATTTCGCAATTCGATCGGGCCTTGAAATATCCACTAAAAAAATGTGTATACGCGAAAAAAAAATAATAAGCATATACACCGCGCACTTTCCCTCTCGGCGCGAAGTTTCCCCGGCCGCGAAAGGGATCGTCGGCCGGAGCGGACGAGCAGATGCTCGGACGGTATGTTGCTCTGCGGTCGGCGCGAGCAGATGACCGCGCCTCGCGAGCACGAGCAGCAGCGACGATGCTAGTGCACGGGGAGCTCGTGTCCAAATCTAATGGTTTCCGTCACAGCTAATATATTAACGATTCATTATAGTTAATACCAAATAGGACGGCAACTTGATTCAAGCCATTATAAACTATTAGAAAAATTATGGATCCAAAAGTATTTTGGGAAAGCTGAAATTTAACTTATCACCCTGTTTCTTCTTCCGACCTGATTAATCACTCGTTTTTTCTTTAATTAAAGCTTTATCAAAAGTTTACTAGCAGCTTACTGACTCCAAGTTTCCTGCTCTTCGTATTAACTTGAAGCAAATTTGAAAATATTAGCTTTGACGAGAAACATTAGATTTTTTGGCACGAGCTCTCGTACCAGGGGAAGAGAGAGAAAGAGAAGGCGGATCGCCGAACGCAAAGCCGCGAGAGCGCATCGCGGGAGGAAGATGGCCATTTGTCGGTAATGTACACGTGTGCGACCGCAGCGGCCCTTTAAAAGGAGCGGACGCGCGCCGCCGACCGCCGACCGCCGACCACCCTGACCCAGATAATTTTCGCCCGCGTCGTTTTCGCCTCGGCTGCGCCTGTCGATCGCTTCATACTCCCCTCGCACGAATTTTCGATCGGCGATCGGACACGCACTTAAGACCATCGCCGTTCGCGGCTAACTGTGAAGATGTGACGGTATTTTGAGGTGATGTGTTATTTTTACGAGCAGGGCCGAGTGGAACTTTTTTTTACCGATTACCTCATTTTGTCTTACGCAATTTGTAAGTAATACTAGTCCTCGTTAAATAAATCAACCACGACTTGTGACATTATTTTATCAGTGATGGATGTTATATATAAAGCGCGAAATTTGAAAAGTGTATTCGTACTATTTTATAAATTTCGAAAATAAGGGATGAGTGAAAAGAATATTTCAGAATAAACAAATTATAGTTTAGTAATTCTCTAACTTATCTCTTTCCGAAACCACATATTTAAAAAGTGCGCATAAAGTTGAAATATATAGCAAACTAAGAAAATTAATGGCAAAAGTATTCCAAACGAAGGAAAGCCGTTTACGAAAATAAAGCTTGAAAAGCATGTTCTTGACAAGTTTCGGATAAAATAAAGTTCTCGTCGTCAAAAAAAAGAAAAACAATAAGAACAGGTGAACTATAGAAAACGAAATTTGCGATGGTTTTCATTGAAAAGTTTCTGAGGTTTGTTGAATTTATGATTATCGCAAACTCGCCTTAGTTATATATAATACGCAAGTTTGAACGGAGCCTTGCTTTGTGGAAGGGAAGAAAAAGTAGTTGAATGAAGCGTACTACCAAAGGGCGGAAACCTTTTCTCGGTACGCTTCGAGTTATTTATCGTTCTTAGCGAAGTCTTGCTTTTACCTCGAATTCCTACACTTTAACTGTTCACCTCGGATTTAAACTTGGGAAAAAAGAAAAGTCGCCTCAGAATTTCCTCGTTTGTTTTATTGCTGCTACGAAATTCTATCGTCTGGAAAGAAAACGTCAGGCAAATAAAATAAAAATTCATGCTTTAGCTTCTAAAAATATGATTTGTGAATTTTAAGTATCTTTGCTTCAATGAAAATAAGAAATTTTATCCATTAAGTGAAGTATACCTTTACTAATCATTAAGTTTCATTTGAAATCCAAAAATGAGAATAGATGCGAGTTCAAATTGTTATCAGAACAACAGGATAATGATCCCAATTGTTTCTAAAATTATTTTCCGCGTAACTTCGACTCCAGATTGAAATAACCCGAAGTCACAAAAGAAGCCATAAACAATTAAAAGCGAACAAAAGGAGCTGGAAAAATAGAAAAATACAATGCCCAAGACCTCGAGTAAGGCCGCTCTTCATTAAAAGAATCGAGCAAGCCCGGAGAGTCGACGGAGACAATGACAGCTCATCCAGCGGATCTCCGGTAATTTTTCCGCGAGCGCGCGGCGACAGTAGAAAAAGGGGGTGCAAGTCCCCGTCGCCGGTATTTTCCCGCGATCCTTCGCACCGCCGGCAGCTGTCGGCCGCGGAATCGCGCCGCTTCCCGCCCGCGCTCCGCTCGCCGTTGCGTTTTTCCTCTCCACCTTCTTTTCTCTCTCCCATTTTTCAAGCGCCTCTCTCGCTCGCACACACGCACGCTCGACTATGCTTGCGCGTAAATACGTCGAAGAGCATTGTAGCGCAACGTGTCATTCCGGTAATGTAATGTAAGTACGCGAGCGTAACAATGCCATATAGACGTTTAATTATCATAGAGTAATGTCTAATGACATACATTACGGAGGCAAGAGAGCTCGGAGGCCCCGGCCATATGGAGCGGGCGCAAGAAGGAGAGAGAGATAGAGAGAGAGGCACCCTTTTGTCCTCCCGGGTAATAATAACCGGTCGCGAGCGGAGCTCACGGAAAGAGTTGCCCGCTCTCTTTCTCCCTCCGGCTCGTTCGCTCGCTCGTGCACGCGCATGCGTGAAGAGCGACTGCTCCTCCTCCGGGCGCGCGCTTCGCGGGGACATGCGCCCATTCCTCCTCCTCCTGCTTCTCCTCTCTTTTTTTTTTACGTATTGTCATTATTGTTGCCTTTTTTCACGTCATTTTTCTCGTCCACGGACACACTCCGGCGGGTTCCTCGGGCGCGCGGCCTCTCCGCGGGGCCCGCGCGCGCTTCTGTGTGCACGTATGTGAATCGTGAGCGCGGCGGGCTCTGCGGGCTCTGCGTGAGCCTGATTACCGTAATCAGACGTTCCTGTTCCGGTATATCGGCTGCTAATTATAATCATCGATGCCACACGTCACTTCCTTGTTTTCGAGAGTACCTGCCGCCGCGCATTTTGGAGCGACCGAGACGGAGAGCCTCTATTGTTGCGTCCGTTTGTCTCGCTGGGTTTCCACTTTTTTTTCAGTTACGCTTTCTCCCTCTTTTTTTTTTTCTTTTTAGTTTTTGGACGGGTATTACGCGCGCACGTCCGAGCGAACGGCTTTTGCCGTAGCGGTTTGCTCTCATTCCGGGAACTGACCAACGTACATTTGGATAATTCGACGGTGCATAATGACAAATGGCCGTTTCATTAGCTTCGCATAATAACTAAATTATTCGCACAACGCGGGGAATCCCACGTTTCTGTAACTTCATTCATAATAGATTTTTTTTTATCATTTTTATGTCAACTTAACTGATCATCTTATTTCGTTGTCACATCAATTTTAATAATACAGAAGGAATGTGTAATTGACTTTTCAAAAAATATCAAAATATGTATACGTTTCTATTAAAATACCTAACGTTTATGGTAGCCAACAAAGAAGATCGGTTCAGAATAGATTTCAAAAAAATATCCCAATCAAAATATCCATTTTCAGGAAAATTCAAATGATCACTTTCCTGCAGATCAACAATGAGAATCTGGTAAACCGTAACTGCTCACGATTCGCTCCGTCACTGCCCTCTCGGCGCGCGTCCCACCGGGGCTCGCATATAAATTCTCCCAAGAACCATCCCATCGAATAATGAAAAATTTCACGCTATTACACGCAATTCCGTAGCAGCGCGGGGTCTCCCCGAAAAGGCGCATAATGCCCCCGCGGCGCGGCACTCCAGGCCCGCACCGATATTCCCGAAAAATTTGTCACCGCCGCACAAAAAGGCCATTGTGCCGAGAGCGCGCACAGAAGCCAGCGGTCCAGGCTCCCTCCCTCCCGTGTACACGCGAGAAAAAGCGAGAGGCGAAAAGTCGAGCGCACAAAGGGAGCGTCTTCGGCCTTCCGTGAGTGTCCCCCCGCGCGCTCATTGACGGTCGAGAGGACACCTCCTTTATGCGCGTCTCGAGAGTCCCGTGGAAAAAAAAAGGACGAGTGCGCGGCGAAGTCGCCGCGCGCGTTTTGTCCGAGGCGATGCCCGCGGCGACGCTCGATCGTCGACGGGCGGTCGGACGGGACACACGCGTCGCGCCCGGCGCAGCGTGGGCGCAAATAAGCGCGCGATCGGAATAGGAGCATAGAATTTGCCGCGTGCAGGAAAGTTTCTAAGGCGCGAAAAGTTTCGCACGGGGCGCGTCGCGCAGCCCGTCTCTCGCGCGGACGCCGTGTAATTACGTTCTGAAGACGTCAATTTGCTAGTTCAACATGACTGAGTGACGGCCATTATTATGCTAAGCTGAGATAAGAATAGAGGGGGAATTATACGCGTCGACGAGAAATTACAAATATTTATTTATTATTGATGATGGTGTCCCGCACTGTGACTTGCATCAATAATAAGTTTGTGAATTTTAATTATACTCTTAATTTTGCTTTTTCAGCTATTGCACTTGTTAAATGTTAATAAAGTCTTTGGGTCATAAAGTCGAGACCGTAAATAACAAATCAATTGATTAATTATGTAATAAGCCAAGTTCTTTACAATGAGTAACCTGTGAAGTACAAAAAGTAATCGCAAAAAAACGAAGAAAAAACAAGTAAGAGTTTTCACTGCTTATTATTTATCGAGGAAGCAAACTTCGATGTTACATTTATTTGCGCTAAAATTTCTTACCATTTGCATCAAAAACATTGTTTTGTATTGTTCTTACGTTAATCACTATTTATTATCAATCTTTAATCAAAATAATATAATTGTTATTTTTAATAGTGATATTGGTACATTCGTAAACGTATCTGAAAACAATTCATGTTACTCGTAAAAGTTATGAATTCTTAATGGTATTCGTAGAAGTGTCAAATAGTAACGATTCTATTGATCTTATAATAAATTTATTACCTGCTGAATAAAAAATAGGAGAATAAGAAAATTTTATCTGTTTCTATGTCAATGCAATTTCTTGTTACATGTGTAGTACCACACATTATTTATCAATGATCAAAAGCGTATTTTTGATGACAGAAACTGCGAGTTAGCAAAGAAGCTCGTATAAAATCCCAGCACCGTAAACAAAAAGTGTTCCTAAGCAAAACGGGCCGAATCGACCCTCGGCCGAGAAATCCGCCGTCGAAGCAGAAAGGCGCGCGGCGTTTCACGCGTGACTTTCTCCGGGCGTTGCGGAAACAAAAATCGCTTCCTCGCCGCAGCCGGGCCGGTACGGCGAAACGTAGCCCGTGGCGGGCTCGCGTCGGGAATAATAAAATCCTTGCGAGGGAGAAGCCACGGGGGGACGATGAATAAGGAGCGCGTCGAGCTCGTCACGCCTCCCCCCGCAGGACGCGGACGAGTCCTACCCGGTCCATTTGTCTATCGCCGCTCGCGCCGCTAACTCATCGTCATCGGGGAGCTATTCGGCCTTATTTTACGCCCGCCCGAAGTGGGCGTGCACCGATTCCTCGCTCGGATTTTCGCCCCCTGCGGCCGCCCCGTAAGTACCTTTTACGCAGGGAGCAGCTCGCGCGTGTAAACGCCCGGGGTTCTTGCTCTCGTGTACTGCCCGCACGGATTTCGGGATTTAACCTACTGATTTCGTTTTCATGACGCCGCCGCGCTACGAGCGAGCGGTTGTCCTTCGTAAGGGTCGTCAAACGCGATTTGGGGTATTAGTGGCTCCGATCTACGGAGGAGTGTCCGACTGAAATTTTCCTGAGTGGATATGTCACGCATTTCATTCAGCACGGATTACCCCGTGCTCTAATAAAATTTTCATTGGAAAATTGTTATTATTAGATTCTAATATTGAAAATTATCCTTTCTTCACCCAACAGATGTTACCTTCTCGCAGTATTCAAGTCTCAAGATCCATCAGCGTTGAATACGCGTATGGAAAGAATTTAGTAAAAATTGTGATTAGTAAAAGTTGCATAGTAATCAGATCACTTGATTCGAAGATAACCAATCGCACAGTAATTCTTATCAGTAAATTTTCTGCGGGTATCAATTAAATCGACAGTTGAGCAGCGCGTACGAGCAATCCATTTTGCCAAAGCACCCAAACTCCGATATTCCGCGTAAAAATGCGCTCGCGCAATTACGCGTTTAGCTTCGTACCACGCTCGGCTCCGACGCATACGAAAGTACCATTCGCGGCGTTTACGACACTCCGTAAATTACGGCAAAGCTCGGTTAGCGCGCGAAGGAAACCTCCAGAGGGAGAGAAAGAGAGAGAAAGCCACCGAAACCCATACGGACAAGCGTGTACCATGGAAAAAGTGTAGAAACATTAACGGGCAGAAACGAGCCGGGGGTAGAAGGAAAAAAAAGAGAGGAGCGAGCGCGGAAGGTGAGAGCGGCGGACGAAAATCGAAGCAAATCAATTGGCGCGCACGCGAGTGATTTTATTAGCGGGGCCGGAGTTCCGCGTACGAGCGCATACGCGGGGCTCGGCTCCCGGTCACCGAGGAAATCAGCAAATTGAACGTCCGCCGCGGTTACGGCCGCTTAATGCCAGTCATTTCGCGGCGCGCGTGTCCGGCAGCTTCGCGGGAAAAAAGGCGAGCGCATTTCTCGATCGGATCCCCGCGCGTGTTTGCCGAAGGAGGTCGCGGCGCGCTTCTTTATATTTACGCGCGGCTGGCAAGCGCCGCGCCTCAATATCGATAACAAGGAGGACGTGCACTTTTTCGCGAAACTCCAGTAAAAAAATGAGGAACGGAAACGCGTTATCTACGGACGGCGCGACTGTGTACACTCGCGCGAGGTGCTCTCTCACTTACGAGCAAATCAGAGTACGGTTGTTTTCCTCCTTTTTTATCGGAGGTAAACGCGATGCATGTGGGGTAAAGTTTTTTTAGACACGTGTGGAAATAAGTATTAAGGAGAATACGTCGTACAATAAGAGGTAACCTAACGTGGTTATAGCGATCATTTTTAATTAGAATAATATGATCGTGTTTTTGCCAAATTTGCGATCTATTTGTACACGGTTTAGCATTTTTGAAAAGAATAATAAAATTTCTGCATTATTAACTATTTTTAAAAAAAATGTTCCATCAGATAAAAAACATACTGTACATTTAAAAAAAAAAGAAGTAAAAGTTTGTGGATGCAACGGCATACTATAATTAAAAAATAATTAAAAAAAAGGATGAAATTAAAAGAAAGGAAAGGCCTATCAGGAAATGAGCGCCCAGCAAAATGAAAATAATTTGGCCCCTTAGCTGCCGTCGGTCGATCCTCTCGTTTCCCGGTCTCCCGATACACGTCGGACCGTCACTGATGAGAAATAATTCGAGCTGCCGGTAATCGAAGAGCGAGACCCTCACTGTCATTGGCGCGTGTATGCACATACACGCGCGGGCCCCCCAGGTGGACTGCCGGAGGTCAGTATCTCCTCCCCCTCCCCGGCCGCCGATAATTTTGCATCCCACACACTGTTCCCGCGCGTGTATAGTATACAGTACCCACTGGCCGGTGCGGTAGCAGTGCACTACGGATATGTGCAATATCGGCTCGGGTCAGTCGATCCGCTTATTGAGCTGTTCTCCTTGCTCGCGAGCGACCGCTGGACTATCTTCTTCTTTCGTCTTTTTTTACTAAGTGGCCTGCGGGTTCGCTTGCTTTCTTTTGGGATCGAGTGAATGAGCGAATTATGAATGGCGTACGCGAAGTGATTCGATTCGGGCGCACTGACAATTTCATTCAGTCGGAGCGAGCATGGGAAGGACGGTTTCATTTGCGAAGTTGCAAGCGGCCCTCGGATTTATGAGGATAAGTTAATGCGGCTAATGGGATTTTGATGATAGTGCAACAAACGTTCTTCTTGCGTTCGAGTTTGCTGGCAGCGAGGATTTTTTCCCATTATTAAAAAAATGCGTTTTTAAATAATGTTGAAAAGACAGTACTTAAAGTTTGAAATGAATATTATCTATCGTTGAAAGAAACGTTTTTCAAAACGTGAATTGTCTTTAGCAGGAAGTGCGAACTTAATATATTGCAAAAACATTCATAACCGCACGTGCGAATTTTATCAGTGTTTTACTAAGATATAAAATGCAATCGCGAGTTACTCAAACAAATTATTGAAAACATCCAATTTGATCATCATTGCTCAATAATATTTACGTACATTTTATTATTTATTTTGCTTTCTTTTCAAAAAACCCATTCTTGCGTAATTCCCGTGATATAACAAGCTTAATATAATCACTTTATGTTACTACCGCAATTTATAACAATTTAGTTATATAAAAACCGAAATGTCTTATCAAACAATTACTGCATTCCCGTATTTATATACGGATCTGTAATAAAGACTTACAAACCGTTAATAAAAAAGGGCTAATTACAAGCAACCCGCCGCGCAACCGCCTTATAATTCACGCACGTGCAAACACATCGAATCACCACAAACGAAACCTCAAGGCCGTAAAAGACACCCTAGGTGCGAACTTCCATTGATCGAAGTGTGAACGAAGAAAGACACGCGTTCACGCTTTCGCGCCCCGGGTGAATATCGCCCCTTACCCTTAACAAAGGATCCCAGTCTCAAGAACCGGGAGCTCTCGAGGAGGCCGCGGCGAAGACGCCGCGCTCGCGCTTATAACCGTCGCCCGAGCTCCTCGGACGATGACGCGCGACGACGTGTCCAGTGGTCCGCGAAAAATCCGCGCACCCCCGATGAAAGAGCGGGCAGGTGAGCCGAGGCGCTGCTTTTAATTGGCGAACAATGACGTCATGGGCGCGCCAGCACACCTCTGTTCTCCCGCGGATTACTCACGCCTCGCTGGCGCGGGATAATCCGCCGCGAAAACAATGCGGAAGTGACATAAAGACTCGTGCCGGAGTATCGCGCGCAATGGCTCCGATCGGCGCAGGGGATGCTGGCCCCTTTGTCCGAGCGCACTCGAACGCGAGGCGGCGTCACTCGCGGGTATTGTGACGCTGCGCCCGGCTAATTTCACGTGCGACTGTGGCTTCGACAATGCCCCTGCAAATTCTTATTTACGCGGGCTTTTATGATTCAATTAATGCTGTTTGTCGAGATTCAAGGACGGCTTTGACGTTTTCAATTGCTTTTTCTTTTTTTTTATATTTGAAATATAGTTTTTCATCAACTGTTAAATGTTTGCAGACCAGTTAATTACAGGCACACATTTACATAAGTTGTCGTCAATTTGATGTTCGAACTGGTAGTCGTAATAGCGTATATAATAGGTGCTCTATTATCTCCAACGAACAGACCTCAGTTTACCTTTCTCAATGCTGCACCATTGAATCTAACATTTATTTTTATAAAAACATTAATAACATAATCATTCACTTGATAAGCGACTATTTAATCTGAATTTAATAAACATTCAAGTATTAATCCGACACCCAATACTCTATTTAATTTTAAAATAGTAATTTATTTTTAACTGTGAAATCAATTATTATCAAGTTTTGTAAAATCCATTATTTTTTTTCTTTGAATTTCAGATATGCTGACTTCGAAGACTGTAAACATGAATACTATCTTGTCGGTAATTTTTTTCGTTTCCTCGACCATCGAAGCGTCAATTCTACCCTCAAGCGGTGGCTTGCAGAAACGAGCCGCTCCGTCTTGTGGAGACTTTCTCTGGCCTCGAGGCATCCCCGGCGATGGAAAATCCCCCGACTTAGGCGAGTTTCCGTGGCTGGCGCTCCTGGAATACAAAACTAGTAAGATCGTTATTTTAATTCTCCATTATACATTCATGACAAACGAACCGATGAACAAAACCTAATGTAAAACTGTTAACATCATTATTTTAATTCCCCATCATAAATTCATGCGAAAAAGTGAGCCGATGCATAATAAACGAATAATTTCATAATTTTTCCCTCATTATCCCGCGACAGATAGGACGCGCAGCAACGCAACGGAGGATGGGGAGGCGAGCGAAAGGGAGATACTCTGCGGCGGCGTCCTCATAAGCGACCGCCACGTCCTGACCGCAGCCCACTGCCTGCGCCCCACCCTCGAGTTGATCGGTGTCCGGCTGGGCGAGCACGACACCGCAACCGAGAAGGACTGCCTCAGCGACGGCGACCAGACGTGGTGCAGCGAGGACGTCGTTGTGGCCGGCGTCGAGGAGGCCACCCCGCACGAGGCCTACAAGTTCGACCGAGAGCAGGCCGACAACGAGACTCAGCTGAACGACCTGGGAATCGTCCGCCTGGACCGCTCGATCTACACCAACTACATCCAGCCGATCTGCCTGCCCAGCGCCGAGGTGGCGCAGCAAAAGAAGTACCTCAGCGCGGGCTGGGGCGCCGTGCCCGAGAGCACACATCCCGTGGGCAACCTCAAGCTCATGACCAGAGCGACCGGGCTAGACAAGAAGGCTTGCGACGAGATGTACGGCAGCCAGCTGAAGGCGGATGTCGTGTGCGCCTCGACCAAGACGAACCTCACCTCCTGCACCGCCGACTCCGGCGGCCCCCTCATGACTCCGGATAGGTGGTCCAAGATGATGGTCGTTGGCATTTTCGCCCCGACGGGTGACAATTTTTGCCAGAAGGACGGTGTGCCTGGTACTTATATCGATGTATTCCAACATCTCGATTGGATAAATAGCCATATTCAAGAATAATTTGAATATTAATTTTATTTATTTTTTTACCCGCGATATATCTAGTATATCATAATTTGACGATAAGCATTTTTACGTATAAATGTGATAATAAATTTCGATTGCTTTAAATAATTCATGAAGCCATACCCTGTAAGGGTTCTAAGTATCTGGCTACTTACAAAAGAAAGGAAATTCATTACATGAAAATATTTTGTTGTGCTAATTAACGTAAAGTGTTTGTTAACTAGTTTTAGATGTAATGAAATAGACTGGTAATATAAGAAAACGTGATTATCATCTAAAAGTAGATCGTATTATTAACGTAAATAGTTAATAAAACCATAATACAATTGTAATATTAACGTAAAAAAAATACATGAAACCGTATAACTATTTATTTGTTATTTTTCCCCTCACAAAAATATATTCCTTTAATAAACAAGCATTCTATTTGTCTCAAACAAAATAATAATGCATTCGTAGGGGAATTTTAGAAACTACGACGAAGAGCAAGAAAAGTTTTTGTTTTTTAACCATTACAAGTGAAAATATACCAGTTTTTAAAATTTTATTTAGCTTTTTATGAGTATTTCATGAATAGAATAGCCTTTTATGAATATTTTATGAATATTTCATGTTCAATATAACATACTATTGATAAAATCGTATTAAAAAACATTTTTGAAATTAATTTCTTGATCATTAACTCGGATGAAATATAGACCGCCGTTATTAAACAAACTTTCATTCAAAGTAGTGACATCACTGGGAAAATTATTCTTTTAATTACTGTTTAAACAAAAAAAGTTGCATGCTGTTAGCTGATAAGCCTTCGCATATAAATTCTGCCTGAATTCTTTCAAACCATCATTCTGCTTCCTGACATCGAATTAAAGAGTAACGATGAAGTTCAATACCGTCGTAGTTTTCTTGTCGCTCTTTGCACTTACAAGGTAAGAAAATTATTTATTTATTTATTAAAGAAGTATATTTAAATTGTTTCTACATATTCTATTCTTAATTTATGTAGAATATTATATTATAATTTAGAAAATTTTATATCAAATTTAGTAGTAAATTTGAGTATTTTAAGTATTTAACTGATTAATACGTTATTGCTATACTGTATGGTTAATTTCTTACCAGGGCTGCTTATGAGCAACAAAAGCAGAAACTCCTTTCGCAATGTGGTAAAGACTTTAGTCGTGGTGAATATTTCGGGAAAACTTTTTACGAAGACTTTCCTTGGCTGGCGCTTTTGCAATACGAAACTCGTAAGTACTCAACCCTTTTTAAGATTGAATTTCTGAGACAATTGTAATAACCATTAATAACTTTTCTCAAAGTTAAAAAAATCTTAGCTTTGGTGTAAAAGAGTATATAAGAGCAATGTTTCTGGTCAAAGGACAAAATAGAAATGTTGTCCTTTTGCCAGAAAATCATAGATGTATCATTGAAACTTACCTATAGAAGACATATTAACATTAAAAATACATTCAAATATAAAAATAAGGAGTAAATAATTTGGCTTCTGTAATGTTATGCAAATAAATAGTACGATAATCATCAACTGCTTCACATGTTTTTTACAGCCCAGGGAGAGTTTAAATCACTGTGTGGTGGTGTTCTGATAAGTGACCAATACGTTCTAACAGCCGCTCATTGCACGACCTCGCCTTCGAACCAGTTACTCTGGGTGATATTAGGTGAACACGATACGGACACAGATCCGGACTGCATGGTCGACCACAACGAGACGTACTGCAATCACTTCGTCCAACGCATCGCCGTGGACGAGATAATCATTCACGAAGACTACAGAGCCGACGGATTCGGTTTGGACTCGGGGAAAAGCGATCTGGCCCTACTGAAGCTGAAGGTCCCAGTCGATTTCACCGAATTCATCCAACCGATCTGCCTGCCGTATTTCCCTGACAGGGCGGGGCAAGCGTTCTACGTCGCGGGCTGGGGCAAGTCCATGGCGCCCGGAGGCGACGGCTTCACCGAGAAGTTAGCGGCGTGGCTCCCCTCGCTCTCGGAGGAGGAATGTTGGAAATATCCAGTGAATACTGGTTACTCTGGTGAAGAGCACATTTGCGCTGGTGCGAACCGACGGGTTTGCGTCGGCGATGCCGGTGGACCTCTCATGGCTTTCGAAAACAAGGGTAACGGAATCATAAGGATGACGGTCTTCGGAGTCAGCTTCATGGACCTTACGTGCCAGTACAAGGGCATACCCGGCGTTTTCACCAAAGTGTACAAGTACTTGCCTTGGATTGAAAAGCACATCTTCAATTAAAGACATTTTGTTAAATGCAATTAAAAAGACGTTTCATTGTAGTTATTTTAAATTGCTATAAGTCGCTATATAGTGTTCATACATGTTCATGCAAGGTATTTTATAGTTAAATCTAAAATTAGATTTAAAATTGAAACGAAATTTTAATATAGGTTGTAATAGTGTGTCGAGGATCATTGATAAAAAAATATCAAATCGCACATGCCTGCTCATGAATTTTTATCTTCTTGATTGAAAGTTTGTATACATTTTATGTTTGTGATACCAGGGCAATTTGTAATAAAAATTTTCTAACATTCATTTTTTAAATTTTTATTTATCTAAATAAAGTTGAAGTAAGAAATATTTTTATTAAATTGTTTAGAAGAGGAAAATAATATAATAATGTTAGAGAATATGATGTTTTTCCTTTTATACATATTTGCATAATCATATAAATTAAAAGTAGTTCACTAATACGATAACAAATGTCAACGAACTATAATTACTTCTAACCATGATAAGTATGACTATTGCGAAATAAATTCACAATAAGTCGAAAGACGCCGGTAGAATAACTAAAAGATAATGGAAATAATTTGTTACAAGTCACAATGCCAACTGATTCATAGGTGAAATCTATTCATTACTAGTTAATCATTTGCACCTGCAGCGGTAAGTCCAGTGAGTAAGCCGTAGGAATCACGTTTATCGGTAAAAATAGATTTATCGATCACTTGCATACCTATATGTGCACAATTCAAAAAGTTCGCTGAGTAATCGCCTTCTTTCATTTTTCTGGAAATTTTGATTTTACGTCATTTTTAAGCTGCCTACAAAATTAAACAATCAACTTTCATAGCATCAGTTTTAAACGTATTAAATATCATCAATAACATTACTAGAATAAATTTAAAAAATTAAAATATGTTGTGGAATAATGTAAGAAAACAAGCAATGCATTTTTTGGGTGTTTTTTTTTTAAATATTAAGTTTTTATTTTTGAGTGTCGTGATTTATAAGCGGATGCCTATTAATTTAATTTAATTGAAATTTGAAGATAAAAATCTTTCATACAGGAAATGAATAAATCATTAAAAGGTTTTTTATTCAAAATTTTTCACTGCGAGTCTCTTAAAATTTACTAATCAAAAGATATAAGTAAGTTTTATTAGTATAATTTAAATGCAGATATGGCACACAACGTACTTTTGCTTAAAATAGAATATCATTAGTTTGACGTGTCTTATTTAGTCAAAATAGTCTTCACAACTTTTTGCGATTCATTCATAAACAAACTTATGTAATGTTATGTGAGAATGTACTCTTCTATGAAGTTATTTAAATATTTGAATGGGTCATATTCTCAATGTGTTTTTTATTTTCGCAGCTTGAAAAATGCCTAGTCGATTAAAAATTTTCCCCTTGAAATAATGGCAGTGTACAAAAAAAATAATTCTTTCAAATATAAGAGTGAGATAATACAAGCTGCGTGACGTATTAGATAAGCCATTGGCGTATAAATAGTGAACCGAATTTTGTCAAAGAGCTATTCCAGATTGTGACACCGGCTCGATAAGACCATGAAGCTCGCTGCCGTCGTTCTCCTCTTTTCGCTCTTCGCGTTTGAGGCCGCTAGTTCGTGTAAGAAATATTTTAACAGTAACAAACGTTTATCAGTGATTATTTTTTAATTAAACATATTTCATTAACCTTACAATTATCATATCAGGCCCAAACAAGGAACCATGCGACTGCATACCTTTACCGGAGTGTTCAACCGTAAACGGAAAGATGCAAGAACTTCACAAGCTAAACAAAAGAAGAATTCACTATAAATTTACGCGTCAAGTCAAGAAACTTCATTGCTGGTTTGAAGGTAAAACGCCCATAATCTGCTGTCCGCCTAGTCTGCCGAATTCTGATGAGGACTTAGTTCTGGGCGAATGGGTCAAACCGTACCAGCAAAAATATAAGCCGAAGCAGTGTACAGAGGCCCCGGTTGCGGTCACCGAATCACCTGCAGTTGTGCATGAGAGGGAAAGGAAAGAGAAAGAACTTCTTGCTATATGCGGCAAGGACTTGAACCGTGGAGAATTTTTCGGAAATCGAACTGATCTAACTGATTTTCCTTGGCTGGCACTTCTCAAATATGAAACCTGTAAGTAAAAAATCTTTTTTCACTACACGCTTAATAAGAGTAAAATATTTTATCTAATAAATCGAAATATTGCATCAACTTAAATGGAAAAATTAGGTGCCAATAGTCTTTAATGTATGCTAATGACGACTATTATAAATCTTGAATTCGCCATGTGAATACACATCAAAGATAAAAAGCTGTTCTTTCAAAACTGATTAAATATTGAATTTAGTTTCAACAAAGATTAGTAATTCGTATCATTTGTGCGTAAAAGAAGTCTTAGAATATTAAAAACACCTTATTTAAATTCTCTAGTATTTTTAATTGTTATTTCCTTTTTTCCATAGCAAGCGAAAACAAACTGTTGTGCGGCGGAGTTCTGATAAGCGATCAATACGTCCTAACAGCCGCCCATTGCGTCACATCCCCATCGAACAAGCTGATAAGCGTAAGACTGGGCGAGTACGATACAACGACTGATAAGGATTGCCTGGACGACGGCGCCGGCTCGGAGTACTGCAACGACCCCGCGACCGACATCGAGGTCGAAAACGTCATCGTCCACGAAAACTACTCCGACGTCATACACCGCGAAGGCCCTACCGACGACCAGAGCGACCTGGCCCTCGTGAAGCTCAAGTCCAAGGTGAAATTCGACAACGACATGATGCCGATCTGCCTGCCGCGCTCCGCCGACAAGGAGAAGCAGCTGTACACCGTTTCCGGCTGGAGCAAGAGCATGGCTCCGAAAAACGAAGGATTACCGCAGAAGCTGGTCTCGAAGGTGTCGAGGCTCGCCCCGGTGGATTGCGAGGCCCATCCAGTGACGACGCTGTACTCGAGCGAAGACCACATTTGCGCAGGCAAGGACGCGAATCAGCGCGCCTGCATCGCCGACGCCGGTGGACCGCTCATGGCTTACGAGAAGAAGGAAGACGAAACCGTCAGGATGACCGTCTTCGGAGTCGGCTTCATGGATCTCGCTTGCGACCGCGAAGGCCTACCCGGCGTTTTCACCAAGGTCCACAAGTACATGCCTTGGATCAACAAGCACATTTATGAATGATGAATAATGGTTTCGACGATTATTATTTATTTATTTATTTCGATCAGTATTCGCAAGGAGTAGAATAAGTTCGATTACTTTTTTAGCGCGTAACTTTATTTACTACTTTTAATAAATTTATATAATGGCGTATTTAAACGACTATATATTGTACTACGTGTACGGTTGAAAACAGTGTAATCTCAAAGAAGTCACGAAAATAAAGGTTTGTTTTTCGTAAAACCGCTGATTAATCGAGTTATTAATGCGTCGGCAGCAGCCGAACAATTCTGTGCAAGATCACCGGCGCGACGCACAACAGAAGCCAACAAAAACAGAGCGCCGGTCCCCGGGCCGGTAACTCGAGTCCATGGTGTCGCGTTCTCGCGCGCGACTGACCTCGTTGAGGCTTAATTATCGCTAGATTGGCGAACAATCGTCGGGCGCGCGCGCGCGACCGGCACCCCGGAGAAGCGCGTGACAGGGGGGCGTGTTCCATTGCAGCTCGCCGCTGGAAGGAGAGGAGAGTAGACGCGACCGCGGCCCTCTCTCTCGCTCTCTCTCTTTTTCTCCTTTTCATGCGAAATGCCAGATGTCGGCCGCATGTGTCCAAAGCTTCCGACGCTCACGTGCATTTTCGTGCGCTTCTGTGTACACGCGTGCGGGGACGTTTTGTGTGTTTACGCGCGATCGATAAAATTAAGGAGTATTCCCTTGCTCGCCTGAAATATGTACGCCGCGTACGCATTATTTATCGATTATTTATTTTCGATTTTTTTAATGAATCATTAAGTCTTGAATTGACAAAAATAAAAGATTGTAGACCTACTAGACAGTAAGGAAAGTACGTAGATTCTACATAAACAATCAAAGATATTTTTTAATAAAATGAAAAATTAATGGAAGGTTCCTTCTAATACACAGCGGCGGACAATTAAAGGTAAGGTTTGTTGACCTCCGGGCTAAGCAACAAAGAGCAGCCCGTCGGCTTTTTGTTACTCGGCCGTTTTTTCGCCATTGTCCGGGTTCGCGCGGGCTGCCTTATCGCCTTTGTGCGTCGGCGCAGCTTCGCCTCCTCCTTTGGTTCGCAGCACGCGACTTCCTTCCTGGCCGCGGGATTGCTCCTCTTCCGACGCGCGCCCTGCGGACGGATATCCCTCCGGGGCCCCGGGGTGCGTTCATCGTCCGCGGGCGCGCGCGCGCACCCCCCTCCTTCCTCTTTGTTTCAAGGCACTTTTTTTTTCTCTTCGACCGGATCGAGGGATGCGTACGCTCGCCTTCCAGGCAGCCGCTCCCTTTTCACTTCTCGTAGGAAAGCCAGTTGGGCCTTCGTGAGGGCCGCGCTCGTCGCGTGTGCTTTTTGTCCGAGAAAATTGGGATATTGCACGAACGAGAGAGAAGGAGAGAGAGAAAAAGGAGAGATGCAAATTCTTTCGCGACGGACGTGCGAGCGCGTCATTGAATTTGAAGGTGGCTATTATGCAAATTGCGTCGCTGCGATCTGAAATATTTTTCGGTATTGAGTGTCGTTGCTCGTATTTGTAAGTGGACATATACTGCTGAAGGAATTTTTTTGCGGAATTACAGGGCTTATGCGCGTTCGTTTGAAGAATATGCCCTTGTTACTTGAACATTATTATTCGAAGATGAAGTAAATTTAATAAACACGTGGATGAATTTAAAATATACGTACTTTGTATTTTGAAATTCCTACTTAAATTTTATTTTTAAAAAATTCGACTTTCAAATCTAAGTGTAGTTATACTTATTTTTAAAATACATAAGATTAGGTTCTTCTCTTGTTAGAAAATATTTTTACAGCTTAAAATAATGTTTATAGAAAAAGCAACTGTAGTAATCTAAATTAAACGTCAATCAATGCAGCCATGATTAAAAAATAACAAATAGTCATTGTACCGCGTACGGAGCATTCACGGGAATAGCACTATGGAATCCACGAAGATTTTATCCCGTCTCCCATCAACACCCTCGCACCAGGAACGTGCCGTGGCGCAGGCTCACAATGGCCGCGGGACGATCGCTTTAATATTCAATTAATCACCGGAGCGCTGCAGTTAATCGCGCGATGACTCTCGCGGCGGAGGAGGAAAGCCGGCCGATTGTTTGCATATGAGCCCCCGGGAAGTCGTTCCCTCCGCCCCCGTCTCCTCCTTCGGCCCGCGGGGGAAAAACTCGCGCGCGTCTCATTACACGACAATGCACGCGATCGTCGGAGGCGCGTAGGTGGTCCCCCCAGCCTCTTGATATTCAATAACGAGGATCGTTAGAGAAGGCCGCCGGCTCTCTCTCCTCTTGCCTCCCTTTGAGACACCCGAGTACGCGCACGTGCTCGCCGCGGCCTTGCGTCGCGCGCCTGGAAATCTGTTTCGCATTATTACGGTCTCAGAGCCATGGCTAATTCCCGTCTCACGAGACGTCGTTAAGGGAAATTGCTCCTCGTTCGTTACTTTTCGGGGACTTTTCCTTTCTTAAATTTGTACACGAATTTCGGAGGTCGCTTCCCGCTTTTTCTTCTTTTTTTAAAGTCGTTGGGTCGCGGAGAGGAGCTGTAATTAAGGCTGAACACCAGTTAGGCTGACACACGATCATCCCTCCTTTGCCCCTTTACTTCCCGACTTTACGAAAATTACTAGCTTGTTTTCTATAAGTTTTTTGTGTTTCGTGGTTTGTAGAATTTTACATTTGTGATTAAAAAAAATTCTGTATCGATTGATTTGAAAATAAAGTATTGAATAAGATTCCTTAAATGTAGGTATCTAATTATTGTAACCAAATGCTGCTACGTGAAATAAAATCTTGTCGTAGTTCCAATTGTCTTATTCTCCAAATTACCCCTTCACGGGAATCTTTCATCGCGCACATCGAGCCTGACTCTCGCGGCCCCTTGCCTTTGATCCCGCATTTTCATCGGTCGCGCGCGCGCTATTTTATTCGCAGGGTAATGATCGCACATCATCTTCATCGTTTCTCCTTCCTTGTATCCATGCAAGGTCATACGTATAAGGTACGATGGCAATAAGAACTACGCAGAAAGGACGGATGTTCACTAGTGTTACGATTGAATTTACACAATTGTGATGGGTGCTTTTTTCGAGACGGAAATTCATCGGTTCGGTTGGTATTGACATTAGAATGGTGTTATTGAAATATATTTTTTGTAGGAAAATTTTAAATAATTTCTGTAGAATAAGGTGTGAAAAAAAAACATTGATTTTTTTAAGATAATCGCAATGAAAATATTCTGACGAATATTATTCTTTTTTTATTTATTTTTTTTCAAAAAACAATTTTTTCTATTTAAAGCTTATTAATGTTAATTAAAAATTGCGTCAGTAAATAGATATTAATTTACCATACAGTAAAACCTGCTTTGAAGCATAAAATAAAATTTGAATAAATAATTTTTATGCAAATTTAATCGTCAACGCACTTTTAAATTCGTCCATAAAAAATTTTATGTTTATTTTTCACTCAGGTTATAATTAGACAAGTGTGAAGTTTATACGTCAGTGGGAAAATTGACAAATGAAAAGAAAGTGGAACTGACAGCATGCGAGCAGTTAAATGTAGAGTTCACGTGTAATTTTCAATAAAACAAAAACGGCCAAGTTTTTATAATATAGGCCGCGCGCCGTTTGGCCGTAGAAAGTCTGTTTGTATTTCTCTCCTCGGCGGCGCAGCTATAATCAAACCCCTTTGAATTTGAGCATTATAAATTAATTTTTAACAAACTTTTACGGTCGTTGCGTAGGCGCTTATTACCGGACCGCGTAAATAGTTTGCGTAGCTGCGAGTAACCGTTGCAAAGAAAATAGCCATTAAAAAGTACTTAATGCCGTTTTCTTTGTACCAAGAAACTCGATCCATTAATTATGAAATCTGTCTTTTTGTTGAAAAAGAAAACCTAACGTGTCATTCTTTTAATACATAAGTACCCTGCCGCCGGTGTTTAGATTCACTAGATTGAAAGAGATCCACTCTCTAAAAAAGAGCGAATTAAAATTGTCCCTTTGCATTCTGAAAACACGTGTAGGGCCTCGCACGGAGCCCGGAAGGCTCGAGGCGTCAATTCATAAATTTTCGCACGCTCCCCTGACACACGAGCGCTAGCGTCGCTGAAGCGTTTCTTCTTTCTCGCTGCTGCGGGGGCTGCGGAGGAGAGCCGCGCCGAGCTTCTGGGAAGGAGCGCCGTTTAATCACTGTCCTGGCAATTAGCGTGATTCACAGTTGACGTCTTTATAAGAGCACGGCCGAAGGAGACAAGCGGAGACCCTCGACCCTTGCATCCGATCTATCGCCTCGACCGCCCGTAAAGGAATTTCCCGACGATTTTACGGACAATTTTTCATAGCCTCTTAAAAGGGCACGATTTTCAGCCCGAGACTAAGCGGTTAATTTCTTGTGTAGTTTGAATGTCACATATTAGCGTTCAATTTAATCTAGTATTAATGACAATCTTTAGCTATTTTTTCACTTATTAATTCTTGATTTGCATAAATAGGTAAAAATTAAGTGGCCTCGACTCTTTCGTTAAATCTAAATAAAGAAACATCCCAGTCGTAAACATAATTCGAGCAGATTTTACTGATTAGCATTTGCAAACTTCCTCTCAACACATTTGTCGACAGGCTGCTGAAAAGAACCAAAAACATGCAGACATAGTAACCTGATGAAGAAGAAGAATGAGGCGCTAAGTAGATCGCCAGGAAGCGGCGACGCTAAATCACCCAAGATTCGCGAGCGTCAAGATGTTTGGCACAAAAAAAAACAAAGTCACCATTTACATGAGTCAGGAAAATACTGCGACATGGGTTTGGGTAATTTGATGACGTTTTTGTGATTAACACCTGAGTTCTAATAGTGAAAGGCGTACCAGCTACTCATACAGCATTTACGAGCATTATCTTACTGTGTAAATAATATCAAGTGGAGCGTAAGCAATATTTCAAGAACACGTGCCTCCCTAATATGTCAGTGATATTGTAGTCTAAAGCATGCTGATTTTTTTATTGAAGATAAAGATTTTTTACACCAAGTATGTACACAATTTATTCAATTAAGTATTAAATTAGCGTTTTAAAAGTTTTCTTAGGAAAACGTAAAAATTTACTTTATTTTAGTTTTAACCTACTTCTTGTCAATGTGTATCTTGAAATTTAATTGATAACGAATAGTACACAATAGTATTCCTCATTTACTTACCAACTTTAAACATTGATGATTTCATTATTAATTAAGTATTCATGTTCTCGAAAATTTACAGGGAGTATCAAAATTATTAATTTATTCTGTTCGGTGCTGATCGTTATTATACATTAAAAATGGATAAAAAAATCAAACTACACGAATAGAAAATTTGTTTACCTTAAAAAAAAAAAAATCACGAAAGCAATATCTCGTACCGCTCTTTCTATTTGCAGCCCACAGGGCAAGAGAATCAATTAAGCTCGCAAACTCGCGCAAGCTTCCAATCTCTCGGCTAATTTGCCGCCATTCCCGGCGTGCCTCGTCAATGTCCCATGAAACGATCGCGGTATCTTCCACTTCGCACTTCCATTCGCACCTACCTCCTCGCCAAATGAAACATTTGTTCCCGCAGCCGCTGCTGTGTGCCCCAGGCGCGCGCTGGCTTTGATATTCCTTTTCGGCGAAGCGATTTTTCAGGAGGCGACTCCCGACATCCTTATTAGTGCGTCGGAGAGGACGATGAAAAAGTGAGCCGAGCACCGGATCGGCGCTCGTGGAGCGCGAGCCCACTCGTGTTAAATGGTCCTTGTTACGCGCAGATTTATGCATTCGTCGCTAGTCTGTTTCTAGTTTATTGAGTCGTTTGCACGTCCTTTTTGGGATGATGTTGAAAAAGTGCAATAATTTAAGATATACCACATTAAATGTTTCTGCATACAAAAAAAAAAGATACGTCTCAATTACATATTTTCTTTCATTCATCACGCGTTTCATTCAGAAGAAGTGATTTAGGCTACATTGGTCTGATATAAAAATTAATTTTTGCATAGATAGTCGCGAGTGCATAATAAAGTGAGAGACTCTGGTGCATGTATCCCGCGGTGTATAAAAAGTAGTAATTAAACAATGTCGGTCAGGACGATCGTTTGCGGGGCTTCTCGACCGTAAAGGCGCGTGACGTCGGACGAGCGTCATGTGTCTTCGGTTTACCGAACGATTTATTACGGGACCTTTTTCGCCTGTCGACGGGAGGACGTCCTTTCCGCAAACCGGAAACTGATGGCTTCCTTTTTTCTAGCCTTTCCCTCCACTATCCATCTTGCGCTCTTATATTTTTACTGCACCGCGGTCTTCTTTAAAAATGAATATAAATGTTTTAATAAGTTTAAATAAAAATATCTGCAATTATTAAAACTTAGCGGTAAGTGATTTTAAAGTACCGCTGCTCTAATTTCCTATGGCATGAAGTATTATCATTATTTGTTTCATTTTCATCATAATGTTATTACTGAAACTATTTTATGTACAACGGATATCTATTACAAATTAAAAAAAAAACACTAGAGAATAAGAAGAAAATAATATTGCAAATTCGTATATCAATTTGTATTCATTCGCATTAAACGATCTGTTGTAAATAAATCAATTAATTACAAGGAATAACAGTGAATCATTTTTCTTCGCTCCTTTTTATTAAGCTCTATCTCTTTCTTTCTCCTAACTCCCTCTCCTCTATCCTTATTCCTAGAGCTTCAAGAGCTCATTTATCACGTCTGCATATAGTTTTCGCTGCGCCATTCAGCCATTTGTTGAAGTAGATTATTAAATTAGATATACAAGCAATTGAATTGATATTCCTGCGAGTCATTCTCGCCTGACAATAGCTCCGAGACGCTGATACGACGCGCCATCTCGCCTGAAATATGTACGCGTGGGACGTGCCTGAATATCAACCTTTTTCACCTCCAAAAATAAGTTACACGACTCCTCCAACATTTTTAGTGTCTCATAAAAATTTGTGAAAATTAATAGAATGAAAAATGACGAAAAATTCATTAGAAGTGTTTACGAGTTATCGTGTAATCGGGTATTTTGCTACTGACGTGGATTGTCGACGTGTGATGAAAGACTGCGACGGAGATGAAAGAGTTGGTAAAAAAGGGGTGCAAAAAGTATGACGAGAAGTGACGTTGACGCGCGTCAAAAGTGTATATCTGTGTGCAAGCTGCGACGAGGTTCCCCTACGGAAGACTCCGGAATTAACACGTTAAGCGGGTTACGCTAATTTCCTAACGGATCTCCGACTGTAAATAAATGCTCAATCATATTACGAAATATGAATAGACGTTTCAATTCAATTTTAAAAATAACACGCCTTGTTGCTTGACTCTCTCTGTAAATAACTTGCGGAGTGTTGCTATATAATTACGCATTATTTGCTTTCTTTGGGTTAAGTCATCGGAGGATGTTAAGTTACGAAATTGTTTTTCACATATTATTCGTCTTTATAGAAACTTCTGATCACTGAATCTTTTAACGTTAATTTCGTCGAAAACGTTAAAAATTTATTGTATTTTGTCTGTACAAAGTTAATTATACATTTAGGGAAAAAATATGTGTACGTTGTAATTAGAACCATTGTACTGAACAGGAAAACTGATATGTGATTGTTATTAGAAGATCGAATAGAAATAATGTGATAGTTAGCAGTGCTCACATTGAAATCTGATAGCGTCTAATTTGACGTTTGCAGGGCACGTACATACTCAATGAACAAAGAACGTACACGTTTCATTAATAATGCAATAAAAAGTCGATTTACACTTAATAAAAATTTCAACGTGTAGCTTACACGCATAAATTGTATTTATTTATTGCCTTTTAAACAGTTTATACGATCAGTACACATTCCGAAGAATTCTCATAATTTATCATGCTGTACATTAAATTTTCAAAAAGATTTATAAAACATAAATTTATGCGTTTATTATAGTTGCTACGACCACTCAATCAAGTAGCGCCAATTAAAATAGCCACCGGCGCAGACTACACGAAAGTGAAACTAATTAATAACCCGACAAGTTGGAATCAGACACAATTTGCCAAAGCGAACGGCAGAGCAGAGTCCCGCAAGGTATCAGGACCGAGGGAGGTGTACAGAGCGGCGCGTCTTCCGCCCCGGCGACGCCTCGGCCCGGGCCAACCAGACACTTTAATGACCTTTAACGACGAGCAATTAGCCCTTATCGGGGCCGGTAATGCTATATCGGTTTTGCGTTTCAGCCGGTCGATCGATCGATCGCGGGGGGGCCTCCTCCGCCGCGCGGAATTAACGAAGCCCGGCGGACTCGCGCGCCGCCGGTGTTGTTTGACCATTAGGACAGTGTCCGGTGCGTCGTTATCGAATTCATCGCGGTCAGAGGATCCGAGCGCGGCCTCATTAGGAATACAAGCCGCGCTTTTCATCGCGCGTATACGCGTGCCCGCCGCTCGTAATTTATTCAAGAAGCCAAGTTTATGGGCCGCGGCTGCGAGAAGTACTTGCCAGTTAAAATTAATGCTTTGATTAATAACCCATTTTATACCGTTTCGACTGATGAACTGGATACGTTAATCTTAATTAGTCCCTCGTTCGGTTTTTTTTTTAATAACGCGATATTGTTGTTTGTCGGCGGTAAATGTAGGCTTTGATTTAAATTGAAAGTCACGATGGACAAATGAAATCGTACACGGCGTGATTGAGGAACGTGAGAAAATGTGCGCGGTTGGACCGTAATAAAACATAATCTTTCCAATAAAATGAAGAATTCAACAGTTGGCTTCGAGAAAATATGCAAAGGAATTTTTTTTTCATCTTTCACGTAATGCTGGGGAATAAAGGGAAGGTTCATTATACGAGGCTCTATAAATATATCAAGAATCGGTAGGTTGTATCGGCAGCCGGGGATAAAAATTGAAACGCGTTTTGAATGCTAGAGGAGCGGTCCTCGAGAGCCTTTGAACTTTACCTACGGCACTTCGCCGTAGCTAATCGGAGCGTAATTTACGGGGAAGTTTCGAGGGTCCCCTTAGAATTTGACTTTGACACAGACGCTACCTCGAACTTCTAATCCGCGTCTATTCTCCTCTATTTCATACGTTTCAAAAAAATTTCTCGTAGTAAAATTAAAGCAAACATTTCGTAAAAAATTTGTTATAAAGATTTTAATCTTCTTTATGTTTCAACAGTACAATTTTAAATTATAAGTACGAATATAAACACTTATGGCCAAAATAAGTTATTAAAAAAATTTACGTTAGCCGCTGTCAATAAAAATTGAAACGCGGATAAAAGATTTACATTTTATACGCGAAAAATATCCCGATATCAATTGAAAAATAATCTAAAAAATGTTCTCTTTTCCAATGTATGCACATCGCGATCTCATTATTAAATTAAAAAAATAATGCAGCAATTAAGCGGGATGCGTTACGGTGAATAGGTTCCGAGTACCCTCCGCGTCAAGTGCAAACGGAGGGTGAAAAAGAGTCTCTCGGTCGCACAAAGGACCCGCTCCCTCTCGAGCCTCGAGCGGAGCTCTCCCTTTCAAGAGGGCGGTATGGCTTTGGTTAAGGCGATACGCGCGTGCGGCTCACGACGGGAGCGTCGCGTGTTACCTCCGGGAGGTCGAGAGCGGCGGCCTCTCCTCGGGCCACGCGTTTGCGCGATCCCCGTCCGGCCTAATGCCACCTCGCGCGCCGGGACAGATTTTACACGAGCGACGATAAGCTTCCTCCTGCGCGCCATGTGACCCCCGTAAGTGCCTGGTTAACGCCTGCTGGGATTCGACCAGCCCGAAAATGGCCTTCAGATGTTTCCTACTTTTTTCATGTGGCTTAAGGCATTATTGAGTAGTGTTGTTCACTAACGAGTAATATTGAATATTTTAGGTTGATTTTTTTATTAAATTTAAATTTACGAAAAGTCACTTGACAAATAGCAGCATTGAAAATGATCGAATTATATTACTTATTGACAGTTAAATTTTGAATAACCAAAAACAAACTTTAAGAGACAGTGTTTGCAAAAATATAAAGTGTCCATTATCTTACTTACCTCAATTATTAATTTTCTGATCTCATTGTAAACGCGTGCATTGTTGAAATTAACCAAAGTCGCAATAGATTTTATAAAATAAGAAGTAAATAAGGGATTAGGTAGCAACAGAACAACACAAATAAATAAAAAAATCAAATTATCAAACAAAAGAAATTTATTGAACAAAGTTTGAAGAATCTTTTTTTTTTATCTAATGTACGCTTGTTTCCTTAATGAGAAAACGTGACAACTTTATTTCTATTCCAGTACACATGTGTTTCCCACCGCCGCAAGCCGTTGCGACAGCCGAAAGCTCTGTTTTCAAGGGATGCGACACTCATCCTCTTGCGTGCGTATACATCGGCGTGCGAGCGAGAGGGGGTGGGATGAGAGGGAACGGGGGCGAGGACGGGAGGGAAAAAAGTGCTGCTTCGACTTCGGGGAATGATTTTTCTTCTCTCGGCTCGCCATCGGGGGACGGAGTCGAACGACGGAAAAGCTCTCGCTCTCTTTCTCTCTCTCTCTCTTTTTCTCTTTCATGCCCTCCGCTCGGCGAGCGGCGATGCGCCTTTTGTACACCCGACACCGTGTTTCTGACGCGTCAACGACAGGATGAGGCCTAAGCGCGTCTCCTCGTCGACGACGTTGATGATGATCCGCAGCGGCCGTATCCGTGCCACCCATCGCGCGCCTCGACTGTCAATATCCTATGGCCTGCAGAAAGAGAGTGTAAAACAAAAAATAATCAACAAAATGAAGAGAAAAGGTTTTCACTTTGGTTTATACTGTTTAATTGAAAAATATCTGTTTTCGTATATTATTGTGCAGAAATAATTTAATTTAAAATTTTAACTTTTTGAATTTATTTTTTTTTTTTTAATAAAATTAGATTCTCTTTCTTTTAATTTAAAAAAATACACATCTGCACAATATGTATAAAAACAATTCTATTATCTTAATAAAATTTATTAACATTTCTGCAAAAAAGAAAATAATTTATTTAATGTAAAATTCAGGAATCCTTTCAGCCCAACGAAAAATGTCCATATTGAAATTTAGCCGAGTTCAAGTTAATAATTGACAAATTAGTAAACTCACATAGTCTTTGCTCTCTGTTTCATAAAAGAAAGACAAACAATTAATAATGTGACGTTGTCATTGCCAGTTGTCTGGTGTGTGCCACTAATGACAGGGTGGACTTTTGGACTTTGAACTTTACGGGGTTCGCGCGTCGAATTTTAATGGGCTCTAAAAGATGATTCATCGTCGACACCTCGCGCAAATGACAGTCCTTCAAGGGCGGCAATGCAAATCGAGCGTATCGCGCTCCTGATCGGCGCGCTCGGTTTTGCTGCCCGTCAATAGCCCCTTCGAGCGTCGAAAGATAAATTACTCAACCGAAGAAAGTTTCTTTAAAATATTTTGTTCCGTCAAAATTTTGAAAATCTTTTACGCCACCGTCGGACTACAAAATAACCCTCGACCTGCAAATAAATAAACTATCGAATTTTTCATGAGTGATTATTCAAACGTTCACAAGAAAAATCTGTTACAAACAATTGTTAAATGTAGTGCAAAAGTACCTGGTGCTGCTGTATAAAAAATAAATGTAAAACTTAAAAAATTGCACGAAAGAAAAGAAGAGAAAATTCATCGACTTGAAAGCATTTGCATGTACAACGAAACGGACAAAAACCCGTATAGCGGCAGTGAAAAGCCGAGCGTCTCGAGCATCCTCGCGGTCGCGTTCAACGTATATATATGTACACTGCGGAGAAACGCGCGGGACGGTAACGACTCGTGAAACGGGGAGAGAGCCCCGAGTGCGCGGTGGCGTGGGGCGGCGGCACAAATTGAATAACAAAGCTCACCCTAGGCGAAATCGACGTTAAGTTGCGTACGAGCCAGCCGCGAATTGCCCCGGACGACGACGTGCCGCGCTTCGCCCCCGCGCGCGTTTTGCATAACGATCTTATTTCGCCCAATCCCCCGGCTTATTGATCCGATTCGCCGAGTTAATGTCGCCGCGGTTAGGGGGAACATTTTTATCGCTACCAGACGATTATTCAATTTCTCGCGTGTCTGCTGGTATTTGTTAAAAAATTGTTTTTTTAGTGTAGGTATTGTTTTTTGAGATTTTTTTGTGCAACAAGTGGGCGTGCAGAATTAGTTTCCATTATTCCAAAGCATTAGTACGTAACAGTGCAAAAAGTGAAAGTTGAGTAAAAATAAAGTCCAAGGTTGTTAACGTAGGCTTAACAATAAAGAAGCGACAAGTAGATAAATAAGCGAAATAGCTAGTCGTTGGAATTTCGTAAAAAAGCGAGCCTTTCTTTAACTGACAGAAGTGAATCAACATTGTGCGGGTGATTGGCAGTTTTCATCCTTTAACAGGCGATGAATGAGAGATCGGCAAGCGAAAAGAAAGGAGAAACGGAGTCGGTCGCACTCTATGAAAGGACCGAGATTTTTAACTTAAAGACCTAATGATCGCGCGGCGCGGCGCTTGTATAAGCACGTTATAAAAGGACGTCGGGAGACTAACGCGTGGCATACCGCGATCGGGGTAGAAGTAACTTCGAGCAAAGTCACTGCTCCTAATAATCCCCCCTCGCTTTCGCGCCTCCGATCGTTCCTTTTTTTCTCTCTCTCTCCTTCTTTCCCCTTTCCCTCCACCGACCACTCCAAGCGCGAAGAGAGAGCCTCTCCGACGATGAGTCGACGATTTTTGCGTTACCGACTCAATTTGCCACTAATAAGTCCGCGTACACGACGATACTGTCACTTTTTACAATAAGAAACAAATTGCATCTATTGCACTCACTCCGGCCTTTTCAACTTCGCCGGCGAATCTTTTAATGAATAATTAAGCTCGTCCGAGAAAGCGACGGCTCGGCACTTTTTATAAAGTGAGCGAATTAATGTTTTAGCATTCTACAAGTAAGCATCAATTGAATACCGTAAAATCTGTACGTAAATATTTGCAAAAAATTGTCTGTTTTAAAAAAATAGTGACTGTTGTGAAGTTACATCATTAAATTCAGGAAAAAATTCGTTAAATCAGATTTATAGAGAAATTTTGTTACAAAAAAATTTCGAATTATACAGAAAAATAATAGATCCAGCGAAGCATTATACTTACAAATAAGTTGTAAAAAAGTGCGTGGTGATTCATATTCAAACAAAAGTGGTGTAAATAAAGTGCATCAGATTGTGGAAGAAAAGAGTGGGATAGTGCATAAGAGACAAGAGCAAATGTTGTCAAGAGATTTATTTTATATTTACATAAATAACAAAATAAGTAGCATCGTGTCGACTTCGAAAAAACAATTTTTAACAATAATGCCAAAATAAAAGAAAAAAGTATCGAATTACAAAAAATTTTGAAATGCGCAAAAGCACACAGCGTGTAAGAGAGATTGACTGAAGCGCGTCCCCACTGAAGCGCGTCCCCGTAATGCGCCGGCCGGAATCTCGCGCAGCCTCGAGTGGAAGTCATCTCGTGAATTTCGCTGGAAAGGGAGGCCCGATGTTATGACGGGACATTTCATGGCTCGTAGGATCCGGCGTCTAACGGCCCGTGCGATATTAGCGCGCGAGAGAGGCCCGCCGACGAAGGGGGCGAACAGCCCTTCACCCGGCGAACTTCATTTTCCCTCCCACCCCCCGGCGTTGATCTTTTTCACTCTGCTTTTTATTACCTTCCGCGGGTCGAGGACTCGCAATTTGTCCCCCGCTCGGCCGGTCGAGGGACTCGTTTCCTGCGTGCACGCGCGCGGGCGCGAGCTTTTCTCTTATTTTCTTCGCAAAGAGGCGGGGGTGCGAGGGACGAATTGCGTGATTAATCGCTGCACCCCCGGGAATAGGCTTAACGTAGGAAGGACAGGCTTCTACCTAGACGAAACAAGAACAAGATTAGAAGGTTTCGAAGCAGTAAATGGTTGATCAACTTACGTTCTTCTTCCGCGCGATAAGTCGGGGGTGTCGGAGGTTGCTCGCCGAGCAGTTCGAGGCGGTTGCAGACGTCAAGAGCGGCGTTGACAAGAGCAAGGATTCGAGAGCGAGGAGCAAACGTTGATTATATTTAATATATTTTTTTCAATCTTTTTTCTTTCGCACAGCTCGTGTGCGTCAGTTCGAAAAAAGAGAATCATTGTTTTTGGGCGCAAAGGAGTTGTTTGTAATCGTTCAATCAATAAATGTAACGCGTACTTTTTGTTTTACTCACAAAAGCATCGTTTATTTTTCTCTGTATCTCTTTTTTAAATGAATTTATAATAATAATCTAATAATAACTAATAATAATAATAATTAATTATTAATAATAATAAGATACTAGCATCGAGATTGGGCCGATCGTCGTGATATGAGAGGATCTGCGTCGCGCTCGCGCGACCAATAATAATAATTTTTTTTATAATTAGACGATAAAACATGATTTCGTTCATTTTTTTGTTTTTGTATCCTTTATATATATACTGAACTCTGTCGATTCGCATATTCTTCCAATATGGAGAATCGATGACGCTTCACAAAATCGGCGAGACTACGCGCAACTTTTGTGACTAGTCGCCTTATGTTTGTCTATATATAACATCATCTACGTATGTGTGTATGTGTGTGTGTGTGTGTGTGTGTGTGTGTGTGTGTGTGTGTGTGTGTGTGTGTGTGTGTGTGTGGGTGTGTGGGTGTCCGTGTGCTCCGTACCGTGTGTCGGTTATTACGTTTGTTCTGTCTCTCGCACACGCTCCAACTCGCACGCATTCGTTCACTCGAGAGCTAAAATTTTCTATAACTTTATACAATGTGTGTCACAACGTCGCAGCGTATATTTATATTTCTATAACCTAACGCAAAGAAAAAACAAGATGTCCATCCACCGTTCACTCGTTCCTCGCGCTCGGTCACACTCACTCGCGTATTTGATCAGGCAGTCGCTTGCACTATGTATAGCTATTTACACGTGTTTTATATATTTATATATCGAAAGAACGACTCTCTCCTTTCTCTCTCTTTTCTCGAATAAAGAAGATTGTACAGTACAATGTGTGTGTTGAAGTAGCAGTAGTCCGTTCGTTCAAGATTGATTGAATTCTCAATGGATAATAAAAGTTGAATAAAGATAAGTCGATAATCGTTAATAAAAAACGTAAGTGGCGTGCGAGGGAGAAGGGGGTAGCGCTAAGGAGTGTCGGCCTAGAGACTATGTACAGGTGGCGGCGAGGATGGCGAGGGGGTCTGAGCTTGGCCGGGAGTGCCGGGGTTCTGGGAGTAGGCCGCAGCGGACGGCTGCTGGTGGTGGTGCAGGTGCTGCTGCTGCTGGTAGTGGTGGGAGGGCGAGGACTGCATGCCCAGCATGCCCGGCTGGGAGCCGTGGTTCTGGTGCATGAGGTTCAGGTTCAGCGGGTAGGATAGGGGGGAGCCCAGGGCCGCGTGGGAGGCTGCTCCGGGCCCCACCGGGCTCAGTGCATGCTCATCCCGGCGTGAGGATGATGATGATGATGATGGTGATGGGCCGAGATGGAGGCCGCCGCCGCCGCCGCGTGATGATGGGGGTGGTGGTGCATTAGCGGCGGGAGATGCGGGTGGTGGGGATGGTGTTGGCTCAGAGACGAGGGATGAGTCATCTGCATTGGGGTCATGGGTGCCGTCGACTGATGCGACAAGGTGTTGTTGGCGCTGCTCGGCTGCGAGCTGGTGCTGGTGTCCTGGGTGGCCTGGGCCCCCGGCTGGCCCGACGGGGCCCCCAGCTGCATTTGCTGCGCCTGGGGGCCCGGCTGGGCCGGCGCCGGCTGCGCCACCGCCATTACCCCCGACACCTGCACCTGGCCCGCCGCCGAGCTGGAAGTGGGACTCTGCTGACTCGCGTTGTCCTCGCTGTCGGAGCAGGACTCGGCCGACGAGCTCCCCGCTCCCCCCTTGCCCTTGCTGCCGCTGCTGCTGCTGCTGCTGTGCGTCTTGACGTGCTTCGCGAGGTGATCGCTGCGCATGAACCGCTTGTTGCAGACCGGGCAGGCGAATCTCTTTTCGCCGGTGTGGGTTCGAAGGTGCCGCTGCAATTCATCCGAACGTGTGAACCGCTTGCCACAGAAAAGCCAGTTGCAAACAAACGGTCGCTCACCCGTGTGCCAGCGCAGGTGGGCCTTCAGGTGGGACGTCTTCCCGTAGACCTTGCCGCAGCCGGGTATGTGGCAGCTGTGGATGTTCTTCTTCCTGAGGTGGACTCCGGCGGGTCCCAGTCGCTCGGCTTCTTGACAGTTGGGGCAGTCGCAGGTGGCGCGCCCGGTGTAGCGGCGCTGCGACCGCGGCGACGGAGCTTGACTGACGCCGCCGCTGCCGGCGCCACCGGCGCTCTGCGGGCTGGACGCCCCGGTGCCGCCGCTCCCGTGGTGGTGGAGCCCGAATCCTGGCGGACCACCGGGCAGCATGGACTTGTACGTGTCTTGGAGGAGATTGTGCCCGGCGCTGGTCTGACTGAGTAGGTGGTTGCCGGCGAGGGCCAGGCTCGAGTAGTCTGCCGAGTAGTTGGCCATTTGGGCGGCGTGAACACCGACGCCGACGGTTCCGCTGACGTCCAGCCAGCCACCCGTGGCGGCTCCGTGCATAGTGTCCCACCAGCCCTCGGTGGCCTTGATGCCGCCGTGCGTGGCGCCGGGCATCGTGTTGAAGGGCCAGGATTCGTAGGGGTGTCTGCCGTAGACGGAGCAGGAGCCCAGAGTGGCGCCCTCTACTTTGCCGAGAATGCTGGTCTGGTGGTGGTGGTCTGGGGCGGGTTGTGCGCTTGCGGTGCCCGGGAAGTAAAGGTCGCTGGCGTATTGCGGTGCCGTGGAGGCGCACGAGGTGACCGGGGCGCGGGCGTAGCCGCCGCCGGTACTGCCGGCGCTGCTCGTGGCGGTCGGTCGTTGCGTGACACCGGTGGTGGTGCATCCGGTGCCCGCGCTGCCCGAGTGTTGGGGCGAGCTACCGCTGCTCTGCGGGCTCTTTTTCCAGGGATGGAAGCCCTTGCCCACGGCGGCGTCGGCCAGCGGCGGGGGGCTCTTGCTACTCAGTTTGTTGCATTGGGCCGCAAGCATCGCCAGCGGCGTGCCGCGAAGTCCCGGATGATCCTGGAACACAGAGAACAAAGGTGGTTTTCAGTACAGCTGCTCAAATTGATATTATCATATTGTATCACATTGTATTAAAAAGAGAAATATTTTTTTATATTTATAAGTAGACTAGGGTCGTTGAAGAATTTTAAATATCCAAGGGTCAAGCAGCAAAATGCCCTGCTTGTGTGTAATAAACGCATTCTTAGAAGGCTAGCGTAAAAATCTCATCCCTTCTGTGTAATCGATTACACTTTCTGTGAAGTGGGAGAGATAAAAAATGTTACTCATTATAATTTCATTATTTTGGAGAAGTACGCTTGTGTGCTAATAATGTTTTGGGCCCTCGGTCAAGCTACAGGTCTGAAGGTAAAGACAGCCGCTCATAATCGTGCTTGGAAATGGCTCACAGGACGTAAAAAAAAGGTTCACAGCGTGTGTGCTCGGCTAAGCTTGCCGTCGGTCCTCTCTTGCTCCCCGGGCACCGAAAAAGCTAAAGTCTTCTACCCTGAGGGTGCATAATGACACAAAATTGACGCGCTCCTAGCCTAGCTATACCTGTATATAGCAAGATGGAGGCAAAGATGTATGGTCTGGACGTGCATCGAGGGAGAGTGGATGGACGAAGGGACAGAGCGGGTGAACGATTGAAGATTGGCCTCTGTCACGAGGTAATGAGGCCCGAGGCGGCTCATCTAGAGCAGTTTCATGCAAATTCTCCTCGAGCCACGTGTGTCTATAGACTCGACGACCTCCGATAACTACCGCAAAATATCTGACCCCTCTGTAGGGTTCCCCTGTTTCTACGAGACTGATTGATTCGAGTTTGATAGAGTAGCTGATTCTTAATAAGCCATAATCAAAGCTTCATCACGATATTGTGTAAAAAAAAGTGCAATTCGAACGTGTTAACAGCTTCTGAATGTCAAAGTACAGGTAATACTCTTTTAATTGAAAATGCACTCGACAAAGGAGCAGAAAAAAAAGGAGAAGGGGCAAATTATCGAGCAAGCAGAGAATCCTGTTAAAAAAGAGAACAGCCGGCACAGGAAATAAAGGCAGACGAGATTTGGTCAAAAGCAAGGACGGAGAAAAAGGCGAGGGGCAGAAGAAGATAAAAGATATTTTCGGTCTAAAAGGTGAAAGGATGGAGGGTCCGCGCGCGCGCGGAAGTAGCGGCAGGAGCGCGGGCTCAGGAAATTAAAGTCTGGCCGGCCGTGGCCATTAGCAGCCGGCGCCATCGAGGCGACACGCCTACGACCGCGCGCCAACTTCGCGCCAATAACCGCCGGGCTGAAAGGACAACGCGAGCAACGATGTGATATGTAATAGACGCGAGCCGCGACCTCTGCGACGTAAAACACTCGGGATTGTGTCATTGAATTAGCGTTGGGTTAAGTGCGCCGAAAGTACACGGCTTTACCTAAATTGGACAATTTCTGAGCTATCTTTGCTATCGCGTGTACGCCTCATTATTTTGCTATCGACGTTATTGATTCCCCCTGCGCTGTGCTCTATGGCTAATCGCTTTATCGCTGTTCGTGAAACAAAACTGGTTTCAGAAGTAACTTTTTTACTTTTAAATTGCTATTTACATGCAAATTGTTGACGAATGTTACTTTTAGTTTGTCTTCAATTTGTTGAGTAGTTATTTTTAGATATAGTCTAAGTGTTAACTTGCACAAACGCTGATATAACGTAATAATAAATACATGACACTTTAATTAACTAAAAATTGTATAGTTTAGTTACGAGTAATAACACTAATTCAAATATTAAAAGTAACAATTTATCAGAAGTATGTAATCTATATATAATCCGGAAAAATTATAACAATTAGAAAGATATGCTAAAATGTTTCAAGTCTCATTACGACATTCACGTCGCAGCAAATGTGCGCGCTAAAAGTGTTCAACACAAATATTTGTAAAAAAAATTTTAAAACTTAAAAAAGAATAAAGTAGCAAAAATATTATTTCCACTGCAGGTAAACATAAAAAATATTAAATTTTTCATCAATACAAAAAGAAGCCACGGAGCAGTAGCATTCTTGCAGAATATATCTTTGAGTAGAACATAATGTTCAGCAATCAAATGAGGTTGAAAATTGCTAGTAAAGATCGACAATTGAACGGCAGCGTTTGTAGAAAATAGAATCGTCTCTACACGTCCGCATCTTATTTAAAGTTTAAAGCATCGATTCAGTTCTATTGACACAGTAAATGCAGTAACATTCCGCATGATTGCATAAATAAAAGCTCAGCCACGATAAACTGCGGATACAATATTGATAAGGCTATAAGAGATAGAACCCCAACTATATATATGCGCACACATACCACATCGTCAAAAGTACAAAACATGCAACGAGAGGCAAAGTCCAGCGAGTTCACCTCGCGACTCCAAGAACAAAGTACACGAACGTCTGGGAAGTTGGCCGTTCGCGCAAAAGGAGTCATCTGCATTCCGCGGGGGTATGCGCGATCGCACTCGCGCGCACCCTCTCGCGCGTCGGGGGTGAAAAGAGGTGGGGTTTCCGCGGGGCGCACGCGGGGCCGGGTCGCCTGCGTATCTCGGCTGCTGCACGGAGCCACGCCCTCCCTTCTGCGGGCGCGCGAGTGCGGACAGAGCCCGTCGTATTGATCCGCCGGCGGCGGCGACGACGACGAAGCCGGCAACGAGCGCCGAGCACCAACTAACGCCGGCGAACAATGCGCCGCGCCAACGAGGGGAAGACAACGCCGCATCCCACCCGTTCGCACCAACCGCCGATCCGCATCCTTTTCAGTGTCTCGCTGGAAGAATCTTTGCTTACGCAGGTGCAAATTTCTTACTTTTTTTAACTTCAGTGTGGCTCGTGTTACGAGGTCGTTAACAAACTTGGAAACTCTTAGGAAGTTTTGGATTTACGTGCAAGTAAATTTTGGGTAAAAACGTATGTTGTTTTTAAAAATTTGGAGCAGTTGAATCTTTCCATCCAAACTAAGTCTTTGCCCGACGATTATCTCAATTGTGTTCTATCTTACCAATTGTTGTATAACAGAAATTTAAAACATAATAAAATTAATTTCAGATTTAGAGAAAAAATTAAACTTGGACATTTCTTTTGAATTTTTCACTGATCTATAACGTAGTTGATTGATTGAAACGCAACTGGAGTGTTGTTAATGTTATTGTACTACCAGATATTTTTAGATAAACTAATAAAGTAAAATTACTTGAATTCTAAATTGCAGTTTTTGAAATTATAAAGTAAATTCCTAATACAAGAAAAAATGCTACCTTGAAATCGAATACTTGAACGTTAATCGCCACAAGGTAAGCACAGAATGAGCGAGCTACCTACGAAGCCCTCTTCAATTTGTCCAGTGAATTATGAAAAGATTTTAATTGCAGGTGGGAGTGCGCGTTGCGAAATTCGAAGTAAATTTTGAAAGCAGCAAGTCGCGGCGAGCCGGTGCTGAAAAAAAGTCGCGCGCAGACATAGCCGCCGAGTGAGAAAGCGCACGCGGGATTGCGCGAGATATCGCAAGAAATTGCCGCGGCCGATGAAAAGGTGTCGGAGCGCGAGGGCACGGCGCAGTTCATTGCAAACAACGTAATTGCCGCGGTGCGATACTAAAACCGCGCGCGCGCGCTCGCTAGGTGCGAGACTTTCATTCGCGCGCTTTTATAAAGCGGACCCTCGCCGCGGCGAGAAATGCGCTCTTGATTATTCAAAGGCGTGTCGCCGCGCGATTGTCCCTGAATTATATCAATTGCAAATGCGCGATTCAATTCGGTATGGTATACGCACCGGTGGATCGCGCGCCTCGATTTAAACGCGCCGGCGATGCAAAGGAAAATATCGATAACTGATTCGCATTGTGAAGCGAGGGATAAGGGATTTACGATGTACGAAAATGGCGCTTTCGAGCAAATTGCGAGGTAAAAGCGCGCGATTTCGGAAACATAATACCCCCGCTGATAATCAAAAGTTTTATACCGAAATTTGCACTCAATAAAAAGCCGAGCAATAAAAGGAGAACAATGCGGAGCCGCGCACCGAGGCGGGATTAATTGACTCACGTATAGGGCGAGGGTCGATCTTTCCGAGGCGCGCTGGCCAAATTATCGTGTAATGTCGGGTCGATTTTCTTAAAAGGCTCGCGGTTTCAGTGTATTCAGTCCTCATTAATAGAGTAACAACGCGCCGGCGGGGCGCGCAGGAAAAAAGCGCGGAGCGATCGGAGGGCCCGCGAGGAGGGCATCGCATCATCAACGGCGCCTCCTGCCGAGGAGAAAAAAGGTAGGAGGTGCGGGGCCGCTGGAAATAAAATAAAAAAAAGAGAGGAAAAAACGGAGCGGACCGAGGCGGGAGAGTTACGAGGGAGAGAATTGACCGCGCGCAGGGCCTTCCCCCTCGCGCTTCTCGTTTCTGCCGGCGGCGGAGTTGAAAGCGGCCCTCCTTTGTTTTAAGCCCGCGTGACGTCACGCGCGTGAGGGGGGACCCACCCGGGGCCCCGTAATAACGCCTCGCGCGTCCCGATCGCGCGCATAAATTAAACACCGCGCGCGAGACGCGCTGGCCTGGAAATCCCACCGCGCGGCTTTCCGCTCTCGCGCGGCTTGATATCTCCTTCGGACTGCCGGCTCTTTCCAACCATCCGAATTCATTAACTCGAGCGGTATTCGAAAATTTGCTAAATTGGAATAAACTGCTGGTATCCACGTTACTCGAAGGTCATAAAAAACGAACTTGAAAAGAAAAAAAGTAATAAATTTTGTCATTTGGTAATGTGGAGAGGCAATCATTGAGATTTAAAAGCTTTAACTATCCAAATTTATTTGTTTGGTAATGAAAATGCGCATACATAAAATTTTCCACTTTATTTCAATTCGAATTTTGAAATTGAATCCTATTCCAAAGTTTAATTCCTGCTCTCTCAGTTCTACAGTTAGGCGTAAATAAATAATTCACTCGTAGCTCGGTAACTGATATAGGTTAACGCAGCTTCGACCTGTGCAATTCGAGCGAATCATCCAATTGATATCAAACAGAGCGAAACAAAGATAATTCGAGTTCGGTACTTAACGCGAACCATTTCAATTCTTGACGTTCCGCGAAAGTAATGGCGCGAGTTGCATCGGCACCGGCTGCGGCTCACCACCGCTTCGTTCGTACTGCGCGATGCACGCGAGCCGCTCGGCCGATATAGGTGAAATGCGGGTTACGTCTAATGTTAATTATTTGTTTATCGGCCGACACATGCGAGCCGATAAGCCCACCCCGACGCTTTTTTTCTCTACGCGCGCGCGGACCGATAAGTGTGTTCACGAGGCTCGCTAAAGTTCATTCGTCTTTTGGGCTTTTTACGTTTTTACGCCGCGTTCACCTGGCCAGCTTTAACGTCTTTTTAAGCGCAAAGTATGGCCATTAATATTTTTTCCCCCTCTGCCTCGACGAATGTAATGCTATAAATCTTCGCTTTGGTTCTGAGGTACGAAGGACTTTATCAAGTTATCGCGCGACTGTGTAAGTATTATGAAATTTTTTTAATCAAAAATTTATGGTAGTCTAATCGTGATAAATAAGAAAATAAGAGAATATTTATTTTTCATGATCCGCATCAAATTCATTAGCTTCGTAGTTATAAAACATCACTTATTTTATACACGTTTGCTTATCTCTATTTCTGTATAATATGTGTACGCTACTGAAAATAAAATTTTTCTCAATTTATATGAATTTTATGTGGCGTGTGCTAGATATTAATTCCGAGCTTGTAAAAATTTAATTTTTCACGCAAGCAAACCTGTTTTTCATTATGCAACCAGTAAAATTTTTGAGAACAGCCGCGAATTCAGCGAGACCGTCCATTTTTTCGACAGCACGCGGCGTCTTTAATCTTTTTCCCGGTAAGCCAGTAACGCTAACAAATGGATTTTTAACTTCTCCCGGTGCTCTCGACAACTTTTTCGCCTTACCTCGCGCCAAGCATCGGATCACGAAAAACTTGAAGGACAACGGCGTCACCAACGCCTTCGAAAAGTGAGCGGAGCGCGATTAAAGGCCGCAAAAGTAAATAGTCCCTCGCCAAATATAAAATCTCGGTGTGCAAATATTTCTTCAATAATTTAATAACAATAAAATTCGCTTTAGTTGTCGTGAAAGAGACGTAGGTAGAAGGTGGAGAAACGAAAAATCTATCAATTCTTGAGTGGTTCGAGGAGCACAAAAGTCAATTTCAGATGGTCGAAAGCTTTGGGGCCGGCGCGAGAGGGAGCGAAAAGTCGCCTCTCAGATTAATAATTTTATTCATGAAGCCGCGGGGCCCACTCGATTCGGGACAAGTTCGCCTCCGTTAGTTCCCACCGGGTCCCGGCTACCTGTACTTGGTCATCTCGCTCCTCCGCTTCTAAATTATGTTTTTTAATTAAAGCCCATCTAGCCGGGTCCGCGCAGCTAGCGAAAAAGGAAGATGGGGGCTAGATCATTACGGGGGTTTTACTCTCATTCGGCGAGCAGCGCCAAAAATCCACACGTACGCCCGGGGTCGCGCGTGTGTGTGTGCGGGGCGAACCTAAGTATACCGAAAAGGATTCCCCCGCGGTTCGCGGCCCTCGGGGCAACAAAACAGGGAGCTGCCGAGATTTATTCGGCTATCGGGGCTACGGACCGAGCCCCGGCTCCTCTTGCTCTTTTTCCTCCGCCTCTCCTCCTCTTCCTCATCATCATCATCATCATCATCATCATCGCCGACGTCGTCCGCGTCCCCGGCGTCGTCTACTTTTATGATTTACCGTGTTTTTGTTCGCCTCTTTTTCGGCGCCCCCTTCTTTTTTATGTATGCGCGGACTAGACGTATCGTGTGGCGCTCGCTCGACAAAGTCAAAATTGGACGGCCGGACGAGAGAGAGGAAGAGAGAGGCCGGGAGAGCCTTAACGATTTCCGGGTAAAGGGCCCGGGTAAGACCTTCCCCGGGTGAGAAGAGGCCAACGTCGCGTTGGAACCGTAATTTTGTCCTTAAGAGAGGTCGACCGAGTTTTCGGAAGCGCATTGCGCAAAAAATATCGTTAGAGCTACGGGGATCGGCTCTCTACCACCGTCTTCTTTTTTCTCGGCGGCTCGTGACCATATAGTGAAATTAGGCTTTTAAATCTAGGTAAGGTCGCCTTTTTTTATTGCACCAAATTGATTCTTTGAACGAGATTTCTTAAGATTGTATTGAAGTTACTTTGAAAAATGACGGTTAATACAAGCTTCGAGTTTAATAAATTATTTTTCTGTTAGAGCTTACAAGTTCAAATGATAAACGATTGTAAAAATGATGGAAAATTTAATAATTTCCTAATTATCAAGATTTATTAACAACTACTTCTTAAAATGTAAAGTGTTTCATTAAAATAAAATATTATTAAATTTATAATAGCGATAATTTCTATATTTCGAAGGCAGATGCCTAACGCTGCACGTGAGTGGAAAATTACAAGCTGCTTTCGGTCAGCCTGCAACCACTTAGCGTTTAAGTTTCTAACGGAAGTTCTTAACTTTCCTAAAGAAGCCAAAACAAAGTGAACTTAAAGCCAAGCGAAAAAATAATCTTAACATCTTAATTATTAGTAAAATCAAGTATGCAAATGAAAATTTAACTAAATTCGTCCGCGTAACAAAATACAAACGACCGAACTAAAAATCACAACGAAAAAACTAAACCCAAAAAGTGCAAAATACATTGATCGCATAACCGATGACACATGTCTCCTATAAAATTAAACCGAAAAATTATGCAATCGCATTAAAGAAGCGATACCCACGCCGTGGCCCCTAACCGAGCGTCAATAACGAGCCCATGAAAAAGCGCACACGTCGGGCGCGTTAAAAATGGCGGAAGCACGACAGGCCGCTGCGCGAAAAGGAGCAAAGGGGCTCGCGAATTAAGGCGGAGGAGTTCGGCAATTCATTAGCAACCGTAAATCTGTCACCCCGCCGCGGCGTTGAATATTAAGCGGGGCATTACCGCCGGACCATAACTCGCGTCCAGTTAGCTCTTCCCCCCAGTGCGACAGCGATCGGTGGCCCTTCGAAGATCGCGAGCGATAAAACCACGAGCGCAGAAAAAAAAGGAGGGAAAAGAAGAAGCGAGGCCGGAGGAGACACGCGCGCGCGCGACTCCCGGCTCTGCGTCTTCATTAGGCGCGTAATGAGAGCGCGCAGTAAATCAAGGAAGGCTCGCGCTTTTGTTCGCTATTTGCATGGCCGGGGCAATTTGAGCGAGCGGAGGGCAGCCGTAAAATCTCGGTTGACCAATTAGCGCGCGATCTGTCGCGAGTGCCCGGCTTTTTTTGTCGCGGTGCCCGCCGCCGCCGCCGGGTAATTTGCCGCGCAACGGTAGCCGCGGCAAAAAGCCCCGCGACTCGAGCGGACGTCAAACTTTTTCGCGGTGATTTATTGGCGGACTGACAAGCGGGCGCCCACGTCGTTTCTGGAAAGTTAATTGCGATGCGGCTCTCCCGCTCGAAATGTAGAAATTACCGCCGGCTCTTGGGAGCGATCGCATTATATGGGCCTGGAAGCGGGATTTGCACTTCTTACGGTAGTCGCGCCGTGACGATGATTTACTTTCGGTATTTCGAAGATTTCGATTTCGAAGATTTCTAAGAGGTTGCTTCCTCGATTCGAAATCAATAAGGGATTTATGTATTCATCATGAGAATATCAAGTTAGGATGAAAGGACAATTTACCAGAAGTGACGTTTCTGAACGCACATGTGAAGGCATTTTTAAATTAAATTCATTTACCGAAAAGGAAGAAAAGCACATTACGCGAATGCAGAGGCTCGTTCGGCAGCGGCAATAAAGAGCGCAAGGTTCGGGCGGCGCGTACGTTCGGTAGCAGGGTCTGGAGGCGCTTTCCGCGCGGCGGCCGGAGCCGGAGGCGCAAACTGGCGTACATCAGAAGCCGGGACATTAGCATATAGACAGAATTGGCCGGCGGCCATCCTCTCGCTCACGGGGTACCGTCGCGCCCGATATACACACTCGCTGTGGCGCGCGCGCGGTAGCCTACTACTCCCGCATTTTTATTAACGATCTTGTACTTTTCGCAGCCGTTTACTCGCCAGTCCTTCGCCCCCTTCGTTCCTCTCTGATCCTCCTTTTTTTTTAAGGGAGGGTAGCGTGGATGTGGGAAACTGAACGGCAAAGTTCGTTCAGAGTGTAGGATAATGTATGCTTGCGAGTACTTGTATGAAAATGTATGTCTGTAATCCCTTTATTAATATTTGCGCGAATTAACCGCAAACTATACTTGTATCTGTGCTCGAGTTCATTTTGTGGTTTTGCTAACCCGATAGTTCCACGTATACGTTGCGCTCTACTTTTAACTTCTTATATGACGGAGATTGATACTTAAAAAAATTTTTTTAATGAAAAATTAAGTTACAATTTATAAGTAAAATACATCAATTATTAAAAAAAAGAGGAAGCATGTGATTTTTAAAAAAAGACGATTCGAATTCATTAATGTTTCTGCAATTACGTAATCCGTTTTATACAGTTCTCGTATATTGTCGAGTTTATTAAAGCGAAATGCGAGAGAAACACGGTGGTCCCCGTTGCAGTACACCTAGCGGCGGTACTCTTTCAATTAGATATTCGAGCGTCGAGGCGCGTAAACGTGAGGTAGGCCTCGGAATTAGACGATAAATTAACCGATATTATTAGCATATAAACGAAGAATCAAGCGAGCCGCTGCTGCTCCACCTCCTTTTTTTTCGTCTTTTCTACCAGCGAACGTAGCCGTCGATCTCGAAAATTCGGGTGTGAACTTCGAGCCGGCCAACTCCTAAATATTATTGATGATTTCCGATAAATTCATCTATCACATTCGGTATTAAATTGACCACACTTTACATATAAATATCGTCGGATCTGATTTCAAATTCAACATCATCAATTTCATAATCGAAGCCCGGCGTTTAAGCGTCCTTAAATGTTTACGATTTATTTTATATTAATTATAATACCGACAGTAAAAGAATAACCAATTTAAAAAAAGATACGCTGAAGAAATTTTCTTTTTCAATAAACTTTTAAAATTCAAACCACAGAGTCCAAGGGCCGGCGTTTCGCAAGTGTGCTCTAAGAAGCTAATGACGATAATTCACGCAGCGGTATTTAAGATGCGAGAGTGGCTCTCGAATGCAGAAAAGAGCAGCGGGGAGGAGGGGGCGGATGATTTGCGAAAAAACCCCGATACACGTCGCACCCGCGTAATAACAAGGTGCGCCGGTCGCTCGGCGCGGCAAAGTGTTACAAATAGAGGCGCTGCGCGCCGGCACTAAATCAGCGCTTGTCAGTCGGCTCGGGCGCTTTTTCAGCCGTTCGCTCGCGACCGCCGGTGGAAACTCGCCACTGACAAATCTCGGCCGGCTGCCGGCGCGCGCGCGCCGAGAGTTCGACTCTCGGGGCCCCGTGTTCCCACCCTTGTCAAGGCGGCCGAGAGTCGAAAAATGAAATCGGCCGAGAGCCGCTGCAGCGAGTCGTAAACCCGAGTCCTTCGCGCTCTTTAGCGGATGATATATTTCGACGCCGGTTTACGGGAGGGGGACTCCGGCCGGGGCGCACGTGGGAAGCCAATTTCAAAAATGCCAAATAAATATTTATTGTTTTTTTAGCCGCGACCCATTGTGTGCCGAGCCGATGAGCTCTGCTTATATTAATTAGGTTTATTAGATTACGCTTGGAGTGACCGTCGGAAATTTATAGCCTTCTGATGTAATTTCGAGCTTCGATCGGCATCGAAGCTTCGTTATATAAAAATTTTGCATAAACTCTAGATATAATTAATTGCATTTATTCACTTTTTTCATATTTTGCTAAGTAGTATTAAAAACCAGACGTTGAGATCGAGATCCCGAGAATTTCCAATCTCTTAGAAAGATTTAGCAACGGACGAGAAAGAGATCAGCTCGTCGTTTTCCACTTGTTACGCGCGAGCGTGTGCATAAAGCGGGTACGCGTTTACAGCCTCGGTTTGCAAGCGGCGCGCGATGAAGCTATAAATTCAGCGCGAACTCTCACCGCGGGAGAAGACACGCGAACCAATTTGTACTCCTCTCTCGCTCGCTCACTTTTTCACCCTCCCTCGGCTCGCCGCTTTCGACGCTCGCGCTCCACTCGAAACCCCTTTGACCGCTTCCGATAATTAACAATCACTTCTGGCCTCTTCTGCCGTTGAAAACTAAAGTAAAACAAAGTTACTTTTAAGCCTCTTTGTTTCGAAATTCAATTTTACTTTATTTTTTTCAGAGGCGCAATAAAATGAAGCCCATATAGGTTTTAATAAAATTTCATTTTCGAACGGATCAAAACAAACCAGAGGGTGGCGGATGTAATCTCTGTAATGCCTCGCTTACGGCGTAATGGAAATTCATGTGGGTGAGCAGCGAGTAAAACGTTAAGCCCCGAAAACGATTAAATAAGTCGGTGAAAATGTCGTTACAAAGCGCGGGGGAGCAATCCTCGCGAGTACGCTTTAATTCGATCCCGAGGACCCGGGACGACTCAACTCCCGCACCTCCCCGGGCTTTGTATCCGATCGCGGCTATTGAATCAGTCCATTAATAGCGCATATCCCCCGTGAAAACCGCCTCCTCACCCCGAGAGATTCCTGCAACAGACTGTGACATATTAGACCATCCCCCGACTGCGCTCTAAGGAGGGTGGCTCTATATCGCTCTATCCCTTTTTATCTCTCCTCTCGCTTCTCTTTGCCTTGCCTCTACTACTTCAGATTTATCGTTCCGCGATTTAGCGGGCAACCAGGAGAAAAGAGGGTGACCTTTGGTCGGTGCGTGCACCAGAGTGAACTATAGCCACTTCGGATCTCATAAATAAATTACGACTGTATTCTTCCGTAGTTTGTCTTCCCGAAAGCTTCCTGCTTTATGACGACTCGCTTCCGTTACTTCTGCGCTAAAGATCGATTGGTCATTTTGTCAGCTATAGACCACTTTCGTGTACTTTCGTCGAATGTTCTTCTTGATTCGGTAATCGATGCTCCCTCACAATAATGCATAACAATAGTCTAATAACACGTTCTTGTGCAACCTGATAAACAATAGAGAAGTAAGTAATCCAGCCTTAATTTATTCGGAACTGAAGTTGAAAAAATAATTTTTCAATACTCGACGAATCGTACGAAAGAAGCGTAATTCCCCAATTAGTAATATAACTTCGTAACACAGTAAACTTCGGAACCTCCCCTCGAGCGTTTATTTCTCATTACTTATTAAGGACGTATTAAGCGTCATACATAAAACATGAAAGTAAAGAAACCGTGGACACGCGGCCGTTTACGCTAGCCGCGGAAGAAAAAAAGCCTAGAAACTAAGGCCACTTACGCCGGAAGCTCGAGCAGCAAATTAGGAAATGACTCGAGCTTCGGGAAAAAGCGTAATCACCGTGCGCGCCGGCGAGCGAGCGAGCGGGGAAAAAGCGCGCGACACGGGCGAGCGAAATTTAGAAAGCGCGCGCCGAAAAAAAACGGACGCTCACCCTCTCCCGCGAGTTGAAAAAAAAAAGGAGAGAAGGAACGATCGGCGGCCTCGCATATAGGTGCCTCGCGTGAAAGTGGCGCGATGGCGTGACGCGAGCGAGTCCGGAGGCGAGATGTTCTCCGCGGCGGAAGTCGCGCGTCGCCGGAGGGGGCCCCGCGCGAGAGGAAGCCGCGCCGATCGAACGTGCTCGGGGTAACGGGACGGCATCGAAGACGCGTGCGCGCGTTACGCAAGCCGATCGCCCGGCGGGCTCCCGCGAGGAAATTCGCGATTCCCCGTCGCTTTACGTAAGTGCGAGCGATCGATGATAGCTGGTAATTTTTCGTACGCCTTTTTTATAGACACGGGGAATCGGGATTTTATAACGGTTCGGTTAATGACGAGGTGGAAAATTCTTGTTCGTGGAAAGTTGATCGTTAATGAAAATACAAAGTGTTCAGAAAAAGTTTTAAAATTATAAAATGTTTTTTTCAAAATGCTTTATTTGCAATGAAACTTGTTAAGAAATGTTTTTCGCAATAAATGAAACGTATTTAACCGGGTGGGCCACTATGCCCCGAAGGTTCATATTGCTCCATGGCCCGCTATGCCTCACTCTCCCCTATTACTTTATGAATGAATCAAGCAAACGTCTGGTATAAAAATTTTTTCATCGTGCTAAATGTAATAATTTTATTAACAATTTTGATTTGAAAATTTATTTTAATTTTCTCTTTGCTTTCGACGGATATTAACCGTTAAAAGAAATTATCGGTAGATAAAAAATGTTGTAGAAATGAAATGATATACCTAAGGTGCATTGGATAATAATGGTGTCAAAAAACTGACGATTACGGTCTAAAATGGGATAATAACAATGTAGTGGCGCTCAAGTCACGAAGAATTCGATTGTTTTTCAGACACCGGGAGCTCGATGATGGAGCAATGGCTTAAGCATCGACTAATTGCGATCCGTTAGAAGCTGGAACAACTTTTTCTGAAATAACCCAATTACTCGGCGGTGCCTATGTACGTGTGCACCGAAGGTACTTGCGTTACCGCATAATAAGCGACGCTTTGCAATTCCGCAAGAACGAAAGATTCTGACGCGATAGCGGAATGTTTAGCTTTTGTTCGCGTTCGAGCGACACTGGCCAATTAGAATATTTTTACCTCCAAAGCGTAACGAACAGAATCACCGGGGAAGCAATTGCGCCTCCTTCATTTGCAAGCTTGTATTTGGGTAAACTTCAGCAACGTATTTAAAAAAAAGTCGAGATCATTTACAGCGATCGTAAACAATGCTTCAGGAATTACGTATTGGAGTGAATAATCGATAAACTGTAGGCCAAATTACCACTATTCAGCAAATACCAATAATTCAGCGGTCGTTCGACCGGACTCATTACGCGCAAACATCCTCGAATCGAGCGCGCGGTGCGTCCTTTTAAAGGAGCGTGTAAGTACGACTCGAATTGCCTCAATTTTTGCGCGCTCCCCTACGGTGCGCTCTGCTCGCGATGATTTTCCCGGCGCACGCGCGCACTTCGGAAATAGCCAATCGAATGGTGTGTATAACCGCGGCGTAACGCGAGGAAGCCTCGGGGAGCGAGAAAAAACGCCCGAGAATGTCGTTCCTCAATTATGTTAACCGTCGCTCGTTTTCTCGCACACGCAACGAACGATTCTCTCCTCTTTTATCCGTTTTCTTTTTCGTTCTCTCGCGCCGGGAGAGAGAGAGAGGGAGAGAGACGAGCTGACCGCACTCACGAACGTCGCCGACGACACGCCGAGCGAGTCTCGCGTGGGGTTTCTACTTTCCTATGCCTTATAAATATTTAGTCGCCCGCGAGCTTATTAATCTACCCGAAGCTACGGTGTCGGCGCGGTACGTGGGTGGCTCGCTGAAAATTGCCGAGTGTCACAAGACGGGAAAAATGTAAATAAATGTTAATGCTCCCACGATGCTTTGGCTGTAATTTGACGTAGAATTTCAGGCGGAGAGAGTCTCGAATTTTCTTGTAAACAACGAGTGGTCACCATCGCTCGTCAGGTGCTTCTAACGAGGTACATTTATACACTCCGTAAGCAGCTGATGACATTGCTTTGGTGTGACGAAATAATTACCATTCTCGTTTGCTAAAAAAAGCGCGGCCATTACGAGCACACGACTTTTGAGCAAATCAACGTCCTTCATCGTGACTGGCCCACTAGGTGCAACTCGGAGCGGAAAGCACATCCGCGGGATCCGCGAGTGTTTCGACAGCTCGAGAATTCCCCGAGATATCAAGTTGCTCGCGCATTTCTCTTTACGCACGCGCGCTCAATCGGCGAGCGAGCCTCGCTGGGTATACGGCTAGGGAACGGGAGAGCGAGCGAGAGAGGGAGTGAGAACGGTAGGTACGCGTATAATGATACGTCGGACTCGGCCGGTTATCGGTGTAAGGTCGAGAGCAATTACCGCGGCGAACCGGTTTCACCTCGGCGTTTTCGAGACTCGGGCGTGTTCGCACGTAGACGCGAGCGACCAAGCGCTAACCGCTGTATACGTGGACGAACACCGAGCGTGGCTCTCTTTCGCTGATTCAAGATTCGGAGCTTGCTCGATGCCGCGTGCTATTGCCTTGGAGCCGAGACGGCTTCAGGTGCGAGCCGATGGAAAATTTTTTATATCGATTCACGTGGAGAAGGACGCTTGATGAGAATTTGGACGGTAGAAAGTCGAGCATCTAATATCCTTCGCTCGAATTTTTTGAACAAAACTTTTTTTCATTTTGAAAAGATTCTTTAAAATTTTCTTTAAAAAATTACAGCGGTAAAGCATTTGATTGAAAGAAATAGTCATTACGTTATTTTCAACTAGGTATTAAAATTTTTATTAAATATTTTTTTTTCAATAATATTCCACTCTAATTTATTTTCATTTTTTTAGAGAATAAAAAGAATTCCTCTTATCAAGTAGAAAGTGTTTCTGTGAAATATGTAAGGTCAGAGAACTGAGCATGGATAGCGCGGTTGGATTTTGCTAGTTAGTTAGAAAATACTAATGAAAAATTATGGTAACAAAGTGAGTTGATAATTTTATTCAAATTTTTCTAATCTCCTCATTTAAAAACTGTAATTTAAATAATTAATCATCGCATACTAGTACAAACTAGACTATTATTACAGAAAATAAAACAAGAAAAAAGTGTATATTTATAAACCAACGCTGCAACCGTTTCTAATTCACACCTAACGACCCCAATTACTGTCACCCGGCGTCGTCATCGGCGTCAGCGCGAAGTGACGATCGATCTCCCGAGCAAGGGAAAAAATGCCGAGGAAAGCGAGCGCACAAAAAAAGCATCAGTCGCGCGACTCTCTTTATCTCGGGGCTCTCAATTGAATCGGACGCGGCGTATCATCGAGCCGATAAATCACCCGGGGTGCGCCCGCTCCGTCTCCTTCCCTCGTTCGGTCTCTCGACTCCCGGCACTCGGCGCGTTGCGGTAACGCGCTGTTTTGATTCGCCCAGCGGGTGGCACCCCCCGCTATGACGCGCGCGCGCGAGCTCCTAGCTTCTCTCCCCTCGCATCGCACCGGTGTGTGTGCCAGAACGAGAGCGCACGCGAATCTCGGACGGCGAATCGCGAGCCACCGGGGGCACTCGAGCCGCGCTCGCTCCGTTCCTTGTGTGCGCCTCGAGTCGAGGGTACTCGAGGAGCTTATTTTTTGTCGAGCGGCGCCTACCGGCTTTTTTACTTGCTCTTTTGTTGATTTTCTCCTACTCGAGTGGAGCTACTCAAACGCACTTCAATTTCGTGAATGGAACGGTTAAAAGGTTACTAATTTTTATTGAAATCTGTTAAAGAAAGTTTTGAGAGTAAGGAAATTGAAATGTGCAAGAGAAAGAAACTTCGAATTAGTCTTATACATCGCTTAACGTGAAATATCTTGAAAAATGAATACGTCGAATCGATGTCTTATTGAATAAGAATAATGAAAATACAGTGAACGAATTCTAATGATGTTTTATGTTTTATTCAACGTTTCTGAAGAAAAATTCATATTAGTCTCAGAATATTACACAAAAAAACTTAGCTGAAGGGGCATACTGACTAAATTTGTCAGATTGAACAAAAGTTTTACCGTGCACTATCGAAAGTTTTATTTCCGCGCAATAAATACGCTCAGCTATTATAACATAAATAGCTTCCATAAGAATAATACTGCAGACAAATACCAGACTTCCGCACAAAATATATACATACCCCGCAACTTTACATCTAATCGTTTAACAGAAAATAAACGCATTTCGTATAAATAGAAAATAAACAAACAGAATATTTTTAAATAATCAATTTAATTTTAGAAAACGTAAATTTCGTTATAGTGCACGTTAAATTTTTCGCGCAATGCAACCCAACCAAGCGCGAAAACAAATTTCCAGCAAAGTGAACTTCGTATAAATCGTTAAATCTTGATAACCGGCTGCGCGCAAAGCAAAGAGAAGCGCATCCCCGCGATGCAAAACTCGGATACCCTCCCGTTAGAAGGCTCGTCCGCGGCGAGAGGCGAGCTCGGCCCGTCGATCCGCGGATATCCAGGTGGACGTCGCTCGATGCTGCGGGGGAGGGCCCCGATACGTATCTGCCAAATTGCAGCTCCGCCGGCGACGTGATGTTTGCGTTGGCGCGCGCGCCAGCGTGGGTGTATCTCGCGTCATACGTGCGCGCCCGCAGCAATTGATTTACACGGGCGTGCGCGCGTCGCCGCGACTTTATTCCTCGACGCTGCGCGCCGAATCCCGTGTAGTGATTTCCCACTTTTATTTTTATTGGATTTTTCGCGCGCGCACCGGCGCTGTTGTACGAGCAGCTACACGGGTACGCGCGGTGTCGTCGTAAAAAATGCCCCGGCCGGTTATTGGATTACGAAGGGCGATATAGCGATATCGCGCGGCGCATCGCGTCGAGGAGTTGGAAAAATTTATAGCGAACGAGGTCGCTTTTATTATTCGCGGATAACGAGTTTAGTAGCGCGTTCGTACAGATGAATAAATTTGGAATACTATGTAGAGAGCGGCTATGTACGCCTCGAAGTTGAAACTTTAAACTTCTGAATGTATTAATAGCCGCGATCAATAATGAACACATTGTCGCAGAGTCGCCGACCAATGCCCCTTTTCAGCCATTTGAATTCCAGTCGTTCAATTTGCGTGGGCTACTTTCGGCCGGACCGCGAGAAAAAGACCACCGCGCTTCTGCGACAATGGCCTGTCCGCGAGACTCGCTTTTTATTTCTTTTTTCCGTCGAATTCGCGCGAAATAAAAGTGCAATTCCCAGGAAGACGAGCGAGGGGGCGCTCCATTCGTATGGAAAAGGCGCGCCGCTCGGCATTAGCGGCGCGAGCGTAATTATGCAAAACGATTCCGGGAACGGGGAGGTCGTCAAAGGACAACTTTCCAGACGCTCCCGGGGCGCCCCTCCACGCAATCGCCGCGCGCGCGAGCGGCATTAAAAGCGATCGATCATATCCCTAGGGCGCATTGTGAGCCAAGTGTCAATAAGGACACGCCGGCCTGAATGCCTGCGAAGAGGAGCGGAAAAGGTGGAGTGGAGAAAAGAGACACGCCGTACGTGTCGGTGTGTGAAAACTGTGACGTGGGTTCGGGCAAAGTACCAGCGCGGTGAAACGAGCTGGTAAATGGGCTGATGCTGAAACGAGGAAGTACCTACGCCTTTTTTACCTTCTATAGCATCGGAATAAAATTTACTTGCCGATGTAAATTTCTGTTTCAAAATTTTGTGTTTGACAAATTCGAGTAAAAAAATCGGTATCTACTTTACGAATAAATTAGTCTCTTTTTCTCTATTTTTTGAAATAATAAATTTCGACATTGAGAAACGAGTGAGAGGAAGGCAGCAGAAGGACGAGTCGAATCGCGGCCATTTTGTCACCGCGAACATCTGCCGCGGTCGAAGGTGCGATCGTGCGACGCTCATTCGCCGCGGCGGCGGGCTGCGCTCGAGCTGCACCGCGGGGACAGGTTTTAAGCGCGCGCGCGCGTGCACGGGGGCCCCGGTGTAGGCTGTCGAAAGCTCCGTGTTTACACTCGCCGCTCCGTGTATGCGCGCCGCCGAAAATGTAATTCATTAGATGCCCCCGGCGCGGCCGTGGCTAACATTTTTATTTGTCGGACCGTCCACGCCGGGGCAACCCTTTTGTGTCGTTGCCCCTCGCCTCACGGCTATCGAGCGCCCCAAAGTCAACTGCTGTCGTTGTTTGGACTGCGGCGGATTTTTCAAAATGTCACGGTTGCCGCTATACTTTCGAGGGCTGCTTAGCTATTGATCCTGCTGCCTTGAGTTGCCGCTGCTTGTGATCAAAAATAATATACTACGAAGAAAATCTAATCTTGTTTCTCAAAAAAAATTTGAAAATTTCTGTGAACATTTATGTATGCAGGAAACGCTAATAAAATAATTTAAATAATACAGTTTGTAAATGTTTTAACAAAAGGTGCATGTTCAGTGATACTTTTATAAAATTTGTAAAAATTTTAGTAGTTCAAATATTTATTTGATTAATACAATCAGAAATATTTTCTAGAGGATCTATGCAGTAAAATAGAATTGTTCTAATTTTACTTTTCTAGTTCAAAAGTAGGGACTGAAAAGAGATTATCCCTAAAGAGGAAAAGTAACAAGTATTACATGCAAATTCTGAAAAGATTCAGTTTGTTTATTTTGCTCGTCGAAAAAGAAATTGCAACGTTCATATATCCGTAAACCCAACACAGGCCACATTGTGCGAGTCCTTAAACGTCCGCAATTATTGGAGCAAAGCGGATCTTCGTAAGAATAGCGTCGCCACGGTCCCCAATAAAACACAACTTAAATAAACGAATCGACAAAGAGGAGCTCGGCTATTTAAGCGGATGATTAACGCTGGGTCGAGTCGAGCGGCCCAAAATGTTTGGACCGCTCGGGGGATGACAAGTGTTATGTGAAAACAACGGCGGGGGACCGTTACCAAAGCCGTCCACTCGAATGGAAAATCTCGGCCGGTGCGGAGCGCCACAGAAAAATCCTCCCCTCTCGCAAAAAGAGCGAGTTTTCCCGACGCGCATAAAAGGGCGAAGGTGAATGAAGAAGGAGAGCTCGCCGCGCTGGGCTCGCTGACAAATTAGGACGACGTGCTCTTGACATCCTGGAGCAGTGCGCGCCAGGTAAAATCCTCTTAGACGGCGTAAAAAGGCCGGGGTGTCCTTTCGGGGCTCACGGGGCCTCTGTCCGCTTGCCAGTCCATTGTCGCGCTCGAGAATGTCAACGGCGCAGTCGCAGCTTGAAAGGGGGAGCTGCGCCGCACGCTGCACTCGAGAGCCACCGGAGTGCAAGCGGCTATGGGCGCGCGAAGACCCTCTCCTCGCTCAGTGGGAAATCCGATTATGCGCTAGCGGCTAGCCCCGGGATAAGCGAATCCATTCATGCTCTCGAGAGCCAGCTATGGAAATGTTTTCGCCGAGTGAGTTGCGCAACGTCATCCTTCCGCCGCCTATTTTCAATATACACTTTCTTTTTTAAGATATACAAAAATTTTTATTGTTATATTGATTTTTATTTATTAAGTGAATTTGCAACTTCGTTATTGTATAATGATGTACAGAAATATGGGTTAAATTTGGATTTCTCAACAACATAATAAATTGTGAAAAAAGCTTTTTGGAAGCGATATAATAATGTAATAGAAGAAAAAGATTGTCGGAGTCCATTTACTCCTGGTACTTAAGAAAATGGAGTGATAGCATCAAACGTATGATTTCACCGCGGCGTTATATCTTAATCACTGGTCTTTTAATTAGCACAATGCAGCTACTTCATCGCTATCGCGTTTAATCGGTTAAAATTATTTTCCAGATCCTATCTGTCCCGCTCCCGATCCGCGCTGTCCGACAAAACCGTTCGCCTCCTCTTTGTGCTCGCGGGAGTGCACGGTAGCGCGAAATCCGCGCCGGGGGAGCGAAAAAAAGACAGGGACGAGTCGCGAGGGAGGAAAAAAAAGAAGTTTTTCCAGACCGAGAAAAACAGGATGGGAATCGGGTGACGAAAGGAAATAGGCGTCGAATTGCGTCCCACGCATCCTGTCAAGTGGAGCGCGGAGCTCGCGCGCGAGCCTGGCACAAAGGAGATCAGATAAATAATTGGCTCGACTGGGACACAGGTAGATTCCTTTTGATCCGCTCGGGGGCGAAACCCAATGCAGCAGAGCGCCCGGCTCCTCATTGTGAGGAGGACACTTGATACCGGATATTTTTTTCGTTCTATCTAGCGTGCACACCGAGGTGCTGCTACTGTGCGCGAAGAAGCCACGGCTCATTTCCGTCGCGAGCACTCGGATTCAGGATGCGCGGGTGACATCGTCGGGGATCGCGGAACTAAATGATTCGGTGGATTTATGTCTGCGGACTGAAAATTATTGCACATCGCGGGTATTAAGCAAAAAATTGTGCGCGCGTAATTCGAATTGAAATCTGCTGTCATAATATTTGTTTACGACAGAATTTAATTACCAAAGTTAGGTAAGCGATGTTACGGTGTAATGGATTTAAATTATATAAATCATCGAACGCATCGAGTACTTAAGCTTCCACAGCCTGCACTACAATTTACCTATCAAAAAATAATTCAGAATCGTCTCGTGCAGTGCAGAGGTAGGAAACAACCGGAAATTCGAGTGTTTCAGCAAACTAAAGAGAAAGGCAAAGAGAAAAGTAAAAATGCGCTAAATTGAAGAAGATGATAGAGCAGGTGAATTTTTTGCCGTCGAACTCCTCAGCATCATCTGTCGCTGGGTGCATCAAATGGCCAGGACGATTATAATCATCGAACACGATGATGCATCAGGACCGCCGGCAGAACTCCCGAGCTTCCCTTCCAGCGCCGCAAAACAAATCGCAAAAACAAACTCGGGTAAAAAAGAGAGCAGCGCCGAAGGCCCGAAACGCTCCCGACTAGCCTGGCAGCAGCACGTGTGCGTCGCGCTCCGCCGATGCTCCCGGTCGTTCGGATTAATCCTGGCGTTCTCTTAGCGCTTAATTAATAACGCTGCTCGAACTCGAGCCCGGGAGAGAAAGAGAGCGAAAGAGAGCCGGGGATTTAATTACTTTTTTGCCATCGACTCGTAAATCATCGGCCGGCTGGAGAGAGGGCAGAGCCTCGCCGAGTCATAAAACGAAATTTTAGCAAAGCAGCCCCGGGTCCCGGGCTGCCCGAATGAGGGAGAGGGAGGGAACACGTGCTGCTTTCGAGGAGCGTCGCGCCGCGGGTAAAAAGAGACCGAGAGAGAGAGAGGACCAGCCGAGACTCCGGGATAGCGGACGAAACGAGCTGTCGCTTCCGTCAAAACAGAGCAGATTATCCGCGGATCAGCCGCGGGATAATAGGATACCGCCGGCGAGCCGGCCAAGTGTCCGCCGAGCGACGGAATTAGCCGCGTCCGGAAGTGGAGCAGTACGACTTCATTGTCGAGTGAGCCCGGAGGCTGTTGCGTTAAGAATTTTACACGGTACACTTGCTGAAATCGGACAGCTTTACTGCTGTTCGTACGGCCGTAACGTCTTCTTTCATGATTATTTCAAGTTTTTTTAGCGGAACGCTTGCTTTATCTTCTTGCGTCACTAAGGAGTGCAGGGAAATAAATTTTGCGAAAATTTGAATTTGCGAATTTGAGAAAGTGCTTTGCTTAAGTTTACCATAGTGCACAAGAGTGAGTGTCAGCCTTTGAGATTAGATTATTTAAACGGTGTTAATTACTTTTCACAAGTACAAATGGGTTTAGAAATGTGGTTCATTTATCATAATTGCTGTGAACTTGTAAAAAGCTGCCATCAAAGAACTCGGTATACGGCGGATAGAAAAGACTAGCAGAAATCCATCTATAATTCAGCCCATTGTATGATAAACCACACAAAATACTAGTCATTCTTTATAGTTAGTAAAGAGCCGAAATCCTACTGTTATATCCCAACTCGAAAAGGAAAGTAAGCGTATGAGTCTTCATTTAAACAGCCTATTACCATTACACGCGCTATCAAAATAATCACGAAGGAATTAAAATTACACTTGCTCGAACTAATTGCCCCGTTCCCAAAATTCTTACGCACACGTACGTTACACGCTCCGTGATTCCTCCAAAAAAGAGTGCCCCGTCGCACCGGTCTAAGCCAAACAAGCGATGGCAAAGCGATAGAGGCTGCACTTAAAGCAGAAAACAATTAAAAAGCACAAAAACCAGTTCCTCGGCAGGGTGACTCGAGGAATCGTGGATCAAGAAAGATTTCGCCAAAGAAAACAAAATTTTATCCGGCCGATCGAGGAAGAGCAACGTCAAAGGACCAGTCCGGGATTTACCAGAAAAGCCCTCCAAGTCCTTTTAAAAAGGCAAATCGAGTTAGGGTATTACCGCGCAATTAGTGCGTTCCCCGTAAAGGAAAAAAAGGTCCGCCGGTGGACCAGCAGTCGCTGGTACCCCGCGCTATCTCCCGATCGCGGCTTTCGGCTCGGGTGACAAACGCGGCCGCAAGGACAGCACAGTAGCCGCGAGCGATTCCCATCTCTCGGCGCGTAGATCCGAGAGATTCGGCAGGGTCACCTAGTCATGTACCTGTCGCGGCCGGGATTAAGATAGCCATCGAGCGCAGGTGCGATCTCCGGGCTTGCCCGCGCTATCGGCTGACTCGCAGTCCGCCGAATCTCCGGGCAAGAGCTAAATGGCTCGCAAATCTCTGGGACTCACCACGTGTCCGTGTACTGGCGACTTGCTGATGGACTGGAGCTGCGGGTAGAGCTGTCCAGCCGCCGCCGGCGTCATGTCCGTGAGCATGGTGCCGGTGCCCGGGGCTCCTTGCGTCCTTGGGGGTTGCGCTCTCGATTCCAGGAGTGCTCCGCTCGCCTCCTCTCATGCACTCGGGGGAGAACGTCTCTCTCGGCTGCTCACTGCGGGGCGCGGCGCGGAGTCACCTCCTTGCGGCGCATGTGAACTGCACCCGGACACTCGAATTCGCGCGACTCCGTTCCTTCGTTATCCCCGGATTTTTTGATTTTTTTTTTTCCAAGTGAACCGTGCGGCGAGACGACGAACGAACGAACCAAAAGACGAAAACTGCGAGCTGGCGCGCAGGGGTAGGAGGCTCGCGAGGGGAGCCTCTCGCTGGGCACGGTGGCTTGTGCGGCGGGTGCTTTGCGGAGCTCGCGGTGCCTCACGGCGAGAGAGAATAAAAAAAGGTCTCGAGCGTCGAGAGATGTGCGCCCGGGGAACCGGTTAACGTGGTTCCCGCTCTTCGCCCCGTGACAGACTGCCGGGCACTCGATCCTCGGGGCCGCGCCGTTTCTCCCTCCCCTTTTTCCCGCAGCCACTTCTCTCGCGCTGCCGCTCGCTCGGGCGGCTGGCGAGCCGGGCCGCAGAGTAGGGCACGCGCGGAAAGAGAGAGGGAGCGGGGCCGCGGCATAGGCCGCCCGGGTAGGGAGACGGAGACGGCGAGCGGCGCGCGCGCCGCCGAGCGAGGGGACAAAAAAGGGGCCGAGCTCGGGAAGGCGGAGAACGAGTGGAATCGGTCGACGCCCCCTCGGACGCCCCCGGATTGTAAAGCCCACCGGGGGGGACGCAGGCGCGTCTCCCTTCCCTCTCGCTCCCTCTCGTTCGCTGTGTGTGCGTGGGCTCGCCGCCCGTTCACTTCTCGTCCTCCCCACTACGGCAGCCCCGCGGCGACGTGTCGCGCGCTCCGCAGCGCCGTCGAGCTCCGAGCGCTCTCTTTGCGAGGCGCCGCCGGTAGAGTGTGCACGGAGTCGCGAGACTCTGCTCTGAAAGGGCTCGATGGGGGTAAATGTCGAAATGCGCGCACATTGATTCAGCGACGGAAGGAAGAGAATTTCGCCGGACGAAGAGGGAAAATGTTTGTAACGAAAGATATCGACAAAATTTATTGTACGTTGATCTGTGCAAATGTGATAGGGTGAAATGTAAATGAAATGTAAAAGTGGAAAATGCTAATCGATTTATAAGTGTTTCACTTGAATCGAGTTTTTTATCACAAGTGTGATAAATATTTTAAGAGTGTAGGTGTAACATTTTATAAAACAGAATTGAGTATGAATGACCAGAAAATAACTAAACAATGAATCGGTGGGGTATAGGGTGATTTAAACTTGATCTACATCCCTCTAATTGTGACCGATGTATCATATGTATTATACCTCAGTTTAGAAGGACGCTATAATGAAATTTTGACCACCTGGTGGCCCGTTACAGCTTGATGTGCACTACTTATATTTTCCGTCTCGTTATACTTAATTGTTTCTCCTTATAAATATTTTATGCACCTAATTGTTTACATCAAATTAAGTGTACGGAAGATTGAAAGGAATCACTTAAGAATTGAAAAAAAAGATTTTTTGAAATTTTCACATATTATGGTTTCTCTCCTACAATTTATTACTCTTCAGTGTTAAATAGTGAAATAGTCATTTTTACTCACTCCTAGAAGTAACTACTGTATCATTCGTTGTTCTTCAGACTTTTAAAGTGCAGCAATTATTACAAAAAAATGAAAACAAAGTATTTTAAAAGTAATGCAACAATGATAAATGATAGTAAAATTAAAAATCTTAATACTGCGATTGCCAATATAGACAATTGATACTCTTTCCATCAGTTATTGAAATCTTACTCATAAATATTTTTTAAAAAACAATTCATTAAATTATTCTTACTCATACTATTATTAACTCTCCAAGATATTTTGAACTCAATATATAATAAAGTAGCAACAAATAAATAAGTTCATTTAACACATTTGAACAGCCATAATGTAAAAATTCTCTGCAGGATGAGTCAATATTAATTGATCATCCATTAAATCTTTCATTAAATAAAAGCGATAAAAAAGAGACCGGGTAAATTAATGAAATTCTCAGTAAATTACGGAGTGCTTAAAAATCAACACTCGCGATCAGCAGAGATATCACGTTCCTTTAGCGAGAAATCGCTCATCGTCCGCTTTGCGGAGGTGTGCGCGCACACATAAAACGGCCGGATAGAGCGGAGTCTGCGCGGTCGGGGTACATTAACTATTCGAGATCGCATTATGAGATTCTAATGCGTTTTTAATCGGAGACTTTGAATTTCAAATCTCATCGGTGCTCTCGCCGCCTGGAACCTGCATACACGCGCGCGCACACACAGCCGCGGCGCAGCACCACAGTCTCACGCATACGAGGAGCGGCGCGAGGGGAAGAGGCCAATTATCTTCCATAACGCCAGTGGCGTAGCCGCGCTCCGTTACGCCCTCCGCGCGACTCACCGTTTCGACACTTTGGCCGCGCGGAGTCACCACTACTTTCGAAATAGCCACTCGTGATTGATTGAGCGGATCGGCTTCATTCATGGACGGAAAAATCGTGATGCGGGGATTTTTCGAGTGACGGTCTAAATTGGACGAACAACTCTATCCATTGTAATGGAAATCCTTCCTCTCGAGCTGTTTATTTCAATTATGACAGACAATGCGAGATGGCTTTCTTTAATAGCCTGCTTATTAACGTGAATATATTTTCTCCCGCTTAATTGAATCGATATTTTAGACGGATAAATTCTACAATATTACGATAATAAATGTTACGCTAAAAAAGTTCAAAATATTATTGATTTTTTCATGCTTTATGAGTAAGAACGAGAGTTTTTTATTCTATTCAATTTCTATTCTGTTGTGCACTATTATAATAATATACTAATCGATAGAGGCATGATTCACTGTTAATAAATTATTCATGATCAACACTGTATAGATTATCAATTTTAAGAATTTCATCTAGAATATTATTTTCGCTTATTTTATATTATTTAAAAAAAAGTTAATTAACGCGGCTTTCCCTTTTTCACAGTTAAATACAATGATGCTCATAAATTTTCACCGTTAAAAAGAAAACTGAACTATTCACGCGTACACAGCCCGACATCACTCATTTCCACTTTACAAAATCAAACACGAAGGCGAACATCATGAATGAATAACGCGTCCCGTGCAGCACTTCAACAAACGAGAGGCGAAAAAAAAACAATTTCCCCCTCGGCGAGAGAGGGAGAGAGAAAAAAGGCACGAAAAAGCGATGGAACGGGATAAAAACAACGAGCGGAGCTTGTTACTCATCGCAAAGGTAGGTGATGATGCGAATATCGCGTGTCACTCGCCGATACGCACTTTCATCCCCCGCGTCGCGCCGACAAAGGAAGGTGCGACGGAGAGGCTCGACCCTTCGGTCAGCGGCACAAAGAGCCCGGAGGGGAGGGCTAAAGGGCTACCGCCGAGGCGCTCGCCGAGAGAAAAAAAAACACCAGAAGGAAGCCAGAGGGGATGGAGGTGGCCGAGGGAGAAAAAGGAGCGGTGGGCGTGTGCATGGAAAACGCGGAATTATTGCGCAATCGTGGGATAAAGAAAGGCACAATGACGGTTTCGCCCAGTGGGTGGGGGAGGACGAGAGGATCCAAAGAATAGCTGAGGAAGACGCATGTCGATGGCTCTTAATTGAGAGGATGCCCCTACTATTGTAGTGCGATGTTTTATGGGGTCGATTATCTTCTTTTTTAAATTAGCTTCTTTTTGTGTGAATAGGAAGGTGTGATGTTGAAGGTGCGCTTAACGTCACGAAAGGGCAGGCTAAATTCGTTTTCTACTGTTCTGTCACTTTCTTGTATAATATATGGCATCTTGAGGAGGCATAAAAAACTAGGACTCACGTGATACGATCTGAAATTAAATCACAGCCAAAGTCATTCTTTCTGCAACTTACCTGTAACAAAAAGAAAAGGAAAATTAGTACACACAGCATTTTAATAAAAAATAGAGCAAAATATGCGTTAGTATAGAAAAAAATTAAATTTGATCGGCAAAAAATATAATTTTTTATTAAAAATAGCGCCTCTCTTAAAATTCTATTAAAGTACATGAGGTTGTTGCATCACGAAGTCTTCGTCAATTTCACGCTAACGATCAAAGCGTGCAACATCGCGTGCCATAACGACTACGTAAGCGCGCACTCCTTGAACGGTCGTTTAGTTCCAAAGCCAAAAAGAAAACAACGTCCTGGAAGGAAAGGAGGGTAAGGAGCTCGAGGTCCTCCGGGTGAAATTGGCCGAAAAAGCGGTCCAAATTAGCGAAAATCAGGTGAATGATGACGTGACGAAGTGCGAGCCGCGGCGATTGAGTCCCGGTGAGCTAAATCCCCCTTAATACCCGGCGATCTTGGCGGCGCGCGATCGACAGGATCTATACTTATCGACTTCTGTTGGCGCGGCCCCGCACCCCACGCTTCCTCGCTCTCTCTCTCTCCCTCTCTCTCTCCCACTCGCCGGCGATCGACTTTCAATGACGGATCGCTGATTGGCAGCCCGTGCTCTCGCGCAGGGTTGAAAGGGAAAATAGGCATCGTGCGGCCAACGGGGGCGGATAATGACAGGGCGGCTGAGCGCGCCCCGCCGGGGGAGAGAAGGGAGACAGAGAGAGGGAGATAGGGAGAGAGAGGTGAGGCCGCGAGGCCAATGTGCGCGCGTACGGCCTTTTAGTTTGCCATGTGGCCATCGGGACGAGATACCGATGGACTAATAATTGCTAGAAATCCGGAGGCTCTCCCTTTTTTCGCCTCTCTAGCACTGCTTGCGCTCGCTCTTCCAGCCCTTCCGTCTGTCCTCTCTTTTTCTAAATTGGGCTTACGCATTTGGAATGGAAAACTTTTCGATTTCGACTTTAAATGAAATGTAATGAGAAATATTTTAAAGTTTAATATTTTTAATTTTTATTACAAATGTTACGAGCAACTACAAGTAGTGTGTCTTAAGGATTCGAATGATAAACGAAATAAATATCAGATGATACCGAGGGTTCACTGTAATTTTAAGTGACATTTGATTGCAATTACTTCAAGAACAATAGTCAAAATGGTACAGTAGCAATAGCTTCCTTCAGCAATTATAGATTCAGGTTTCAAGGTGGCACTTGTAAAACTGAGGCAGCAGATCCATTAGTAGGAATCATATCAGACTTAGACTCCGCCTGGTGGTAAATGTACTAAGTACTATTACGCGATGTATAAAGGCTTGAAAGAGGGTAAGATTTCAATGAGTTAATAACGATAAAAAAAGATGCTCGAATGACGGTAATCTATTCATGACTACTCCTACAATTTACAATTAATTAATAAATTATTTAGATTACTTATAGTTGGTACTGATTTTTTATTTAATACTCACTTCATATTGATTAAAAAATTATTTCACGGAATCAATAACACCTTCATTTTTGCAATTTATATAAATTGTTTTCGATGTCTATTTAAAAATTTTATGCACACGTTTATTTAACGTAATAATAAAATTGTTTAGAAAATTAGGTTACACGGTATACTCACGATGCGGAAAACATTTAGCGAATATCAATGCGCACCGCAAATAAAAGGCAACTAAAGAATTGATTATTTAATTTCTACTCCGCAAAAGGACGATAAAGGGGAAAATAGCAATCGGCTTCCAAAATAAGAGCAGCTCAACCTTGGTACCGTAATGACTCACAATCAGCAGGAATCGCGCGGTGCCCTGCAATTTCGGTCCCTCGCGTAGCATCGCGAATTCATTAAACCGTACGAGCCGCGAGCGCGCATTACGTTACTGCAGAAATTTTCTCGTTATACCCGCGCGCGCGCGGAGCGCGTGTGTCGCTCCCCGACGGAGATAACCGCGGATGCGATCCTCCTCTAATATAATTCGACGGCCGGAAATGACGTCTATCTATAGATACGTACGTGCGCGTAAGTAAGACGGAGAACCGTTTCAATGGCTGATTATGCAGCTTCCCTCCTTCGGCGAGTCCACTCCTCGTGATTTCATGATTACAGAGTCCCCCGAGCTCCCCCCCGCACTCCTCGCCCTCCCGCGGGATCCTCGTAAATTCCATTTGCGCGGCTTTAGCGGAGGACTGCGACGATGACCAAGGCGCGCACGGCTCTTTTATCTACTTTGTAAGCAAATTATCCCCCGAGGATATGCGCCGAATAATTGTGTTAACTCGATGCGGGATCGATCTCGGGAAATTGAGCGTTCCGGGCGACTGTTAAGCTCGATATCTTTTTTTTAGATCCCTCTAATTTGTCATTAAGCACATGAACCGTTAAGTGTTTTCTCATATCTTGTTTTTGCTCTGGCTTTTTCTTACGCATTGCTATTGGGTCAAGTTTGTGTGCCTTACAATTATTTTAGTAGTTATAAGATGTGAGTTAAATCGTGATTACTCAATAACCACAGTTTTTTTCATATTTCTTAAAAGATTAATCTGACTTAATGGAGGATGAAAGTACAATGAATTAATGGGGTGTGATGGTGATCAGCTTTACCTGAGATATCACCTCATTTTTAGAAGGTTGCAGATTAACTTATTGTTAGTAAATAGCATAAGTTGGTACAAACAAATTTTTAAATATTTAGCATTGAACTTTTTTAGCACAAATTTAATTCGTTCGTGTCATTTTCATGCAACGCTTTTATAAGGCTTTAGTTAAAAGTTTCAGAGTCAACAGTTACGACCACAAAGGTACGTCATGTAATGATCTCAGTATAATGATGAAAGGAATTAAGTTGTTAAGAGGCGCAGTTAAACGTCATTCCCCCTAGGTCATGTGGTCAATGATTTCTTACATACTTTGCGATAATAGATTTTCAACCACCAGTAGTTATCAAAGTTTAATTGGGTCGTTTGCAGGATCATGTAATGACTAAATTTATCCTCTTTTCCCTTCCCTTCTTCTCCTTGCATAAAATTCTGCTTTGTACCTTTCTCGTACATCGGCAAATTAGAATTTCGAAATTCAAACAGTCGCGTCACAAAACAATTCGAAGCAAAAATTTACAAAAAAGTAATTTTCGCTCTCAATGTTTACTTTTTAATGAGCATGCGATCTGAAACTTTTTTGCCGTCCGTTCAAATATTAACGCTGATTAGTACCTAATGCTGGCAGTTCAAACAACGGTACGCGCAAAAAGGGTTTCCGTTCCCATAATTTTGCAAATTGTGCAGTAAAAAGCTTGTATAATGTCTCTATAAAAGTTTTTCAAGTAACGTCTTATTTAGACGCTGGGGTTTTATTACATATTTTAGCGGCGAAACTTTGCTAAAATTTTTACGTGAGAACTTTCTTTTAATTACCTCTTAATTACCCTACGATTTTCATCAAACTTAGAATCACACGTGCATTTAAAGTACCGAGTTCTGCGCTTACTCCGTTTTTTTAGCGCGAAGTACAATAACTCCTTTGGTAATTACCAAGAATCACGTTAATTAACGTATTCTACGCAATTGCAGTAATTCGAACAATCGATTGAACGATTTAATGACTGGTGCATAATGAATTCAATATACTACTTGTTTCTACTCAGATCACGTATATTCTTTGTAAACCATCACTTTCATCATTTTCAGCTGAAATTGATTTCATCTTAAGGATAGAAAATATGTTTTTCGTTTGAGATATGAATCTGAAGATTTTCTGTGCGCGTAGATGTACGCGCGATTGATATTACGCGTAGAAATAAACATCTTCCAACAATCTCAAGGAAATATGCATAAATAAAATATGCAAATCATTCCATTTTCCAAGCTTATTCCAAAGAAACAAACGCGTTGACTAATGTCGAACACATGTTTTCTATGTTTTATAATCCTCATTTAAAAGAAACAAAGAAAAACCCAAAATTCCGTACTTAAAAAAGCTGCAGCGGTGTTGAAGGCACGCGCCGATCTCACGACGGTCCGAATTCGCGCTCGCAGAACAGGCAGACGAGGTCGAAGTCAGAGCTCCGCTGATTTACGGACTCCCGTCGATGTCCCGATGCACCCGGCCGCATATATATATTTATACACGTAAAGGAAGAAAACGCGAGGCAGATTTATGGAGTGTTCCCTCGCGGAGACTCTATAACTCTCCCGCGCGCGCTCGCACGCTCGCTCCTCTTTACGGCCCCGATCTCGTCCCGGGCGCGGCCGCTAAGAGCCGGCCGACCAACCGGGAGACACCGAGCTCCCCGTTCGGCGAAAACCACTAAAGCGCGTCGCCACCCTCGGTTTATTCCCCCCGGGGCGCTTTTATTTCGCGACGGGGCAAGAGCCAAGCCACCACGGCCAGAGGTACTTACCGCAAGCGCCGTAAGGAGCTTGCGGTTATTGAATTACTTAGGATCTTTTAGAGGATGAATTTCGAGCCCCCGGCTAGATTTCTGACGTATCGCGAGGATATTACATTAGGCTCGAGTCTTTTGGACCAATAAAAAAAAATAAAAGAAATAAAAAAAACATAGTTGACTGGAACCAGCTTAGCTATGTAATACTTTTTTTAGATATTAAGCGAATATTTTAAATTATTATTTAATTTTTGATGAGAAAGTAGATAAATTATAACGTATCTGAGTGCGAGCTGTTTTTTTTTTGTAAAAAAAAAGAATTATTTGCATAATTCTTTCTTTTACCTTTATTTGCATAAAAATTGTAAATAAAAATGTAAAGCTTTCTAAGGAATAAATGCTGCCTATAACACATTTTTACAAATAAAAGCTAGCTCATTCCTTAGAATACTTTAAATAGTAGTTAATGCAACATCGTCTATAGACTATACAGAAAAGAAAGTTTCTTGTACTATATTAGACGAATGTTAAAAATTCATAATTATTTGAATCCAATAAAAAACTACGCAGAAGTCCCTTTCTAAAGATAAAAAAGAAACTAGAAATGTTTCCAACTTTGAGTTTCTCACATCATTATGTTAATTGGATCGAGGTGGAAATTTGAGCGAATCAGCAGCTACTGCCGGCGGTAGCTAGGCTAGACCAATGCAGGTATACCGGTACAGGCGCTCGCTCGGGCCGGCGCATCGCCGCGTAATGACACGATAATGGCGATAATTGCAGTAGCGTCGACGGCGGCGGCGGCGTCGGGCAATGAGAGGCGGCCTCATAAGCGACAATTAAGCGGCGTGGCCCGCACAAAAGAAATAATGCAGCGAGGCTGCGCGCTAATTGTCGGAAAATTGCCGGTTGCGCGCCGCCGGGCGGACATCTCCCGCGGGTCGCCGTGAAAACGCGCGCCCGCGATTTTTCCGCCGCGGATACCGAGCCGCGCGCACGCGATCCGCGAAAGCCGTCCTTTTTCCACGAGCTGGCGTGAGCGCACCGGCTTCTGACGAAACTCGCGGGATCGCAGTTTTCCCGGGCTCTTGATCCCATGCGTGCTGCAGCTGTTCTGGATTTTGCGTTTTTTTGCCGGTGCTGAGTTGGAGGAAATTGAAAAACTACCTTTAATTTGTGGCGAAATGATTGCTGCGGGGATATTAACATATTCTATTTAATTTGTAGTTTAACTACGCGTTGCATGTTGTTATTTAACGCTTTTTTTAAAAAATATCCTCACTCGCTAGTTATGAAAAGAGATTTTCAATTAATATTTTGTACCGTGTGTAATAATGTTTCTTGTAAAAATTGCTACACCTCTTCGTGACTCTAAGTAGGTTTCGAGATATAACATTTCATTTTTGCTACACTTTATTTTCTATTAAAAAATTGTAATTGCACTATCTACGAGGTAAGTAGTGTAATTTATGAAAATTTCAGAAAATTAAACTACACAAATTTTTCAATACTAATTATTCAGTCAGACAGTCATCATAATACGTCAATAATTTTTTACAACGCCAGTACTTTACCGTAAAAGACTCTACAATAATAAATAATTACAAAAAGAAGTTTTAATAGCGCAACCCTTAAAATTAAGTACGCCATTTAAACGAAATATTATTGAACTTGTAAAGAAGGATCGTTTAATTAGTAACTGGCTTTTCGCATAAACTGCCCATAAAGCAGGATGCATCGTACACGCGCGATTACGCGAAATCTGCAAGCAGCTCGTCTGCATAATTTGGAAGGGTGATGATTAATTCGTCGGCGAATGAAATTCGTGCGGCGCGCGCTCGCGCGATACAAAGTTTAAGCGGCGATGAGGCAAATCCCGCTGCCTGCCACGCCGCAAAAAAACGTCGGAGGCGCGCGCGTCCGCTCGATGCATCGACACGGGCCGATTGACGCGTCAAAACCCGCGGCGCGCGAGCCGCGTGTTTCGGCTTTTGCCGAGATTGCAAAATGACGTGCAAACTGAGCGACGCCCTCGACCGCCCCACGGCAATACCGTAATCACTATAATTACGCATCGAGCCCTTATATTAATATCCCCCAGGAACTCGCTCTCTCTCTCCCTCTCTCGCTCTTCCTTGAGCGCGCGCGCGCCGGAACGTGATTTCTTCCTTCCGATTACGTGCTGAGGAATATTTCTAGACATAAGCAGCCAATTACGTTACTCTCTTTTTCAATATTTTGAAATTTATCGAACATCCTTGAACAAACACGCGGACAATGTATTTTAATGGACCGTTATTTTTTTCATCGTACGTAGTTTTACGTGCTCATCAGATCAGACGATGACTTGGCTTTTTTTTACAAGACGTAGAAAATTTGGTTATGATGTTTAAGGAAGTACAGTTAGATGAATACGTTTTTTCAGCTTCCTGTATGGAACTTTAAATATTTTTACAATAAGATCTAAATTTCTCATCCTACGGTACAAATTTTAGGTCAATTTTTATTACTGCCATTTCTTTAAAAAAATTATCAATCGTTACTTTCAATGAAAAAAATGCCTTTAGCATTTTCTCGCTAAATCAACATTTTATGGCATCGTGTTATAAATTATTATTCAATACGCGAACAAGAAGTAATTCACGGATCATTTTCTCATTCTGATAAGAGCGATTATCAAGCTTAAATTCTTCTAATAATTGACTTTATCATGCTAGTATCGGAAACAACTTTATTTTCCTAGCTTAACTTAAGCCTTAAACTTTAGCTATATTTAATTTCATTTTCATCACAAACATTCGAACTAAAATAAAATATAAACCTTTAAGGTAAAATACTAGTACTGTGCGTTCAAGTAAATCATTTGCCAATCGAATGCGCATACAAAGAATAAAAAAGCCACAAACTCCGAGCTGTAAAAGAACCGCAGACGTAGTGGCACGCAGACCAAATAAAATCTCCGAGTCTCTCTCCGCTTCCTGCTCGAATAGGAATTGCAAATCCCTCCTCCTCTTCCCGTGCCGTCGAATATTTCGCGATACCCGTCGCCGCGCTCCGTCCTCCTTCCTTTCGAATAAAACCAAGATCCCGGGCCGTAGCTTACAGGGTTACACTGGCAGCGTCGCGCGGGAGATACGGAAAGGAGGCTACAGAAGGGCGCACGCACGCTCCGCTCTCCAATTGGCAATCGGACAAATTGGGTTTTCGCCGGCGGAACCCGTGGGAGGGTGGCTGCGCTCGGGGAGACGCGAGATGAACAATTAACGCGGGGCCGCGCCCGGTCACGCCCAGGACGCCGTCGCCCTGAGGCTCGGGCTTGTGTATACGCGCGTCTCGCCCCGTCGATCGCGTCGCGCGCCTCTACGCGCCGCTTCCGTCAGGAGCGCGCGTATCCTACGGCGCAGGCTGCGCGACGAGCAGATGCTGTGCTTCCTTCCACTTTTTTGGAGAGAGACAGAGGTGGAAGGAGAGAAAGAGGCGCTCGCCACCCTGCTCGGAGAAATTATTTACGACCGCTCGTTTTGTCATCGCGCAGGAGCATCGCTTGCGGTTCTACGGGCGCGCATTAGGATTAGGAGGAAGATTAACGAGGAACCTTGTGTAGCTGGGGTTTCGGGAAATTTGGAAAATGTGCTCAGGAAATGGCGTGTTTAATAAGGTTTTTTTAAGTTCCCTGTCAACTGGTCGGAGGTGGGCTTGGTGGTCTGTTGTCACGGTTAGTTAGAGGTGCCTTTTATTAGGCGGAAGGGTAAAGTAATCGAGGGATATAATGAGAACAGAAGATGACTTAGGTTTGTTAAATGTGTGGAGAACATGTGGTCTTTTCCCTAATTAGTATAATTTTATTAAGTGTGACGAAATTGCAATTTTGAATGTCGATCAAACTTTGGCAGTTAAAATGATAGATGATTCTTTATTTTAATGTTCTGTATTCGTATAGTTTTAAAATCAAATTTATTTGCAAATACTTGAAGGAATATTTGACTTGGTATTTAAAATTAAAAATACTCGTTTAATGATTATTTTCATTTTAAGTGAATGCAAAATGCAGTAGTCAGACATTTTTATATTATACGATTGGCAATAGACTTTGATTCGTCGAATATTCTTCAGGAAGGAAGTAATTTAAAAGAGCGAAAAAACATGTTCTCGGACATTCGTAGCCTCGTCGCTATTGAAACTCGAAACATATTTGCAAAACCGAATTACCTCCAGGAATTCCGTCTCTGCCGGCTGGTGGTGCATCTGCTGCGGCATAGTTTGATGCACGTTCATGGCGCTCTGCGGATGCATCGCTTGGGGATACTGGTACGCGCAATTCATTTTTGCAAAAACACAAAGAATCCAAAGCGCAGCGCAAACAGTAAACAAGCACCAGAATGAAATATGCGTTCTCTCAACTCTCCGCGCAATCTTCACCACTGGAAAACATCTCCTTATCAGCAACGATCCTCAATCTCTGCGGATTGGCAGCATCCGCGCAGAAGCACAAAAATCGCGCGTCCCGGTGAACGAAGAGGCCCAGTGACCCCGTGGGTTCCGGTAGTTCCGCGCGTGGATGTTCGGCGGGGGTCCGCCGATTAGAGAGATAAGTGCCGCGCGTCTCGCGCGCGTGTGCGCCGCGCGTAGGAGTAACAATTAGGCAGAGCGGTGCGGCTCTCGAGGGCCGACAATTATAACTGAGGTGGCTTTTTCGTCGATCCTCCGCTCGGGCGGAGGCGGATCTCCGGGCGCGTGTGTGCGTGCGTGCGTGTCCCGCGTGCGTGCGTGCCTCGCTCTTTCCTTCCTTTTATTCCCCGGCGGGCGGGTGTGCGTGTGCGCGATCCGCGCGCCGAGGTGTGCGCCGTGCGAGTGTGTGTGCACACGCGTCTCCGTTGGTGGGGTTACTCCGAGGAGGCTATGCGCGAGGCCCGCCCCCCGGCTCCCCCTCGCTCCGTCTTCGTCGCGGCCGAGGAGCGCGAGGGAGAGCGGGAGAGAGGAAGATCTCTCGCCTAATCCCGAGCCCGCGCTCTCCGTCTTGCTCTTGGCGAGCAACCCCCGGAGCTCCTTCCCCTTCCCGGTGTGTGCCGCCGAGCTGCGTGCGTGTGTGCCCCGGCTCCTTGGCCTCCACCACCCCACGGCGCGTGTGCTCCGCACCGCGGCCAATTAAAACCTGCCGCTGATCACGTGGTTCTCTTCTCTCCCGCGAGAACATATCGCACTCGAGAGGAAGATTCGCTCTCTCTCTCATTCTCGTTTGGCCATCCCTACTCGCGCGCTCATTCCGAGATTGCTTTTTATCCGCTTTCTTCTCTTTTCCCTAAGAGTCGCCGGCTCGTTTTCTGCTTATTTCGCTGTACCCCCGCGCCTTTTCCCTCGTACCGAACGAGGATCGCCGCGTGGGAGTACCTCGATTAGCTCTGCGATTGTATGCCAATGTCGCGATTAAGCAGTGCTTTCACAGGACCGCTTGATGTATTCAAATAATCTTGTGTTTTTTAAACTAACCACCGCAGCGGTAAGAAAAATCGCTTGGATCAATTACATTCTCAACTAACTAGCGATAATTTATTTACGGCCACTACGGCATAGGTTTTATTGAATTATCGCTCCGCTGAGTTTCAGCCGCAGCTAAGATCGTTCGGGGATCGCCGGATCTCCGTCCGCTCGATCGGCGATGAATGAAACATCCTCGCATTATTCCCCGAGCGAGAGGTAAGACATCGGCGGCGGCGTAACACGAGACAGTGGGAACCGCGCGTCATTTCCATTGAGCGCCGCTCGGCGATCCATTCATTCATGAGAACGCGCGAGTCGAAGAAGCGCCGCGGAGACGCGAAGTTGCGCCGATCTCCGCCGGCCGCGGCTCAAAGGATTGGCTTACTTATTTACGCGCCGCCGGTATCATTCCCATAGAGGAGCGCCGCGTATTATACCCTACGCGGGAGAAAAAAATCCCGGGGAATTGAGCGGCGCGATCCCTCCCCGCTTGTCTCGTCAGCTCGACGGAGAATGAGCGAGGTCCCGGCTCGATTACCATTCACGGCGTAATCGCGATGCCCCATCAACGTGGGCAGTATCGGGTAATGGAGTCTGAAATTACTTAAATAGAGAGAAATTTGCGCCGCGGGAGGAAGCGACGGGTTACGCAGTTTACTTATCGTACATCCTCCTTTCTTCGGTAAAACTTTTTTAGCTATTCATTAATCGATTTGAAACTGCAACAACAAGGATAGAAATGTTCATCGCCGTAGAAAAAAAACTGAGAATTTTCTGACGTTAGTTGGAGAATTTTTTCCATTGCAGGAAACAGTTATATAACTTTCGTTTATCATTCCTTGTTAGATATGTGTATTGCACCCTTACGTGAATATCTATTAATATTCTGATCAAGAGCGAGATTAAGTGCAATCACTTTTTAATAAAAATTCATTTTATGCAAAAGAGTATTTTTTACGTCTCAACACCTCTATAAAATTTCCATTTTACCTTTCTCTTCGAGATTTCAATACAATCACGATCAAGAAAATTATGGACAGTTAAGCATTTTTTTCCTAACAATCACGCGTACGTATTTACATAATGCGATTTATAAAGTCACATTTAACATGTAAATTTATCATCAAGAAAAAATAAATGTATGATAATTAAGGTAAAGAGGCAATCAAATAGCGCAACCAAAACGAACGAACGGGTTCAATCTAACGAGTAAATCCAGCCTATGAAAAAAGCATAATTACATTTACAACCTACTTCGTCGAGCCACTAAAAACAAAGTGTACCCCACAAATGGAAATGTTGATCAGATAAATAATTTACCAGTTGAAGTAAAAACAAAAGAGTTGCATCTCGAAACTGGATTCGCGACCGCATCCCCGGCTGAAGTTGCGCTCGGCACGTCTTAATCGCCATTACCGACGCGCCGTTCCCTCATTTTTCTCCCGGGCGCGCATCCCAAAGCGAGGCGTTTTCTATTAAATCAACAGATAGCGAATCGCTGATGAGGATCTGCGGAGCGGCGGCGCAAAGATATTTCGCGATAGCACAAAGCGACCAATCAACGTCCCTCGCCGAGGGCTCGCGCCGCCGCGCGGTGTGTGTGTACGCCTGGCTCGCTCATCGCCGCGGCTGCGAGGCATCCTCGCGAGCGCCTCGGCCCTGATTAATTAGCCTCTCCGCGGGAACTCGGAGGTGAGCGCGAGCAAACGAGCATCATCGGTGTTCGTTTGTGCGCGCGACGGGGCCGCCGGATCTTTCGGCTATGATGGATATCTGCATCCGGCCAGGTGGCGCCCCGTCGTTACCCAACACCGCTTTTTTCGGAAAAATTACGAGAGACCGAATGCAGTTTAACGCCTGATTAACGCGACGTGGAAATCGCGAAAATCAACGAAAATGATGATTAAACCATTATATTACCGTATGGTGGTATAAACTTTTTCGGCAACAGTGAATGTTATGTATAAATCGATACATCTACTTGTAAGTATGCTTCATAATCATTTTAATTTTTAGTGACCTTTGATTGCAAATATTATTGACTTATTCAACGATTACACTTTTTTGTAAGCAGTTATAATTAATTAAATGAGAAAGCATTAGTATATTTTCAATCGACTAATAAACTAATCAACCATGTCTAAAATGGTTTGTATATAAAATCGAGAGAGAAGACTTACTTGGGCGCGAAATATCCCAGAGTCCACCTAGCGGTACATTTACATTTAATAGTTTGTACTATACCTATAATAGACCCGCGTAATTTATATACATTTAGCGAAATACTCTATGTAAATACCTTCGGTGGTACCACACTTTCGGTGGTTTTGCCATACCCATGTGACGACCGTCCTGTCCGAATATACAAAATTAATTTACAATTCTTTAATTAAAAACTCCACAGAAATAAAACAAAACTGTACAGAAATTATTTTTAGCTTAATTCACTATCATAATGAGAAAATTTACTGTTTCAGTCATAAAGTGCACGGATTTATTCTGCAAGTCGAAAAGGTGCAGTAGAAATTCTTTATTTAAATCTACTTTTATTTTTTCTTAAAGAAGTACCATTTATAACATTTAATTGATGTTGTGTCGTGTTTACGCAATACAATTCAAACAAATTTTTTAAAATGCGAAAGTATTGGCAGTATACAATTCTTTTTACGTTACTAAAATCATTTATCCTTCGACATTTCTCAATGCATTTCCTCCTCCAGCGCGCAACAATCGAATTGAATGAAACCGCCTTGCCGACATCGTACAGCTCGCTCTGCATCGAATTCCCACACGAACTCTCGGGACAAAAACGAGTTCGCCGCCGAAGGAAATCCGTTCGATGAGCCGCGGCGGCGGCGGCGCGTCGCGGGCCGCCGAGGAATATAGACGAACGGAACGACGGAACGCTCGTCCCCCCTTTCTTTTTTAAAACAACGCTCGCCGCTTGGACGGGCGCACTCTGTTATTATACGCGTATCCCTTCGTCTCCTCTCCTTTTTTTTCCACCTGTGTCTCTCGCTCCTTTTCTCGGTCTCGGGCCGCCACGGGCCTCCCGGCCGAGCGGGAGGGAGGGGGGTCGAGGGAGACCGAAAGAAAGAGTTAGGGGGGAGGAGCGAAAAAAAAAGAGCGAGTCGCGGGCTCGCGAGCCCCGCGAACGCTTACACCGGCGGAGGAAAGAAAGAAGAATAGCCTCCCCCGAGAGGCGCTCGCGCGCGCACCGCGCGCAGCCTGCAATTAAAACTCCACTGTGTTCCCATAGGGGTTGCGAAGCTCAGGCCGTTTCATTCTAATCGACTCCTTCACCTCAGACCGTAAAATGCCACGTTGTAAATCAATGTTTGCCATATTTTTCTTCGGACCGGGCCCCGAACGCGCGCGTGCGCTCTTGGCGGCTTCGGAAAAAGATTCGGCGATACTGCGTTTTTTACTAGTCGAAATTAAAGCTTTTGTTTTTGTATCGCTTAATTTATTGTTTAATTGCAGTGCCGAACGATTTTGTTTCTTTTTTTTCTCGATGCAGAGTATGATATGTATCTTTCGATCTTTTGGAATGTACCTTTGTATCTGTATGATTAGAATTAAATCGTTTCATTACACGCAAATATTTCTGCGAATAAATATAATCAGTTTTTGTTATTTAAAAAAACATGGGCAATATAAATCTTAAAGTAGGAAACGATAAACGCACCAATAAAACACGAAGCATCGTGCGTTTCCTACATTTTTATAGCGCAATAGATCATCCCCAAAAATTCCGCAGCACTTATCAAGGCACGTCAGGAATGTCATAATAGCCCGAAAACATTTCCTGAGCCGATGCTCGCGAGGGCCTGGACCGTAGCACTTCTATCCTGCGAGCAATCGACAAAACGACAGAGCGATCGGTAGCGTTAAATCACGCAGCGAGCCCCGTAGAGCCGGTCCCCCGAAAAACATCCGGCGCGCGAATTACAGAGCCCGGGAATCCAGTGGCAGTGGCTCCGAGGCCGGGCAAAAGGCTCGCATTACGCGTACCCCCGCTCGCGTAATGACGATGATTCGGAGGTAAGCGCGCGCGCGGGACGCGCTCATCATCCCGTCACGGAAGTCACCCGCGGCTATCGGGGGTCGGCCTGACCCCCCGAACGCCCGGGCCTTTATGGACTTATCAATCATGCGGTAGCCCCGATTCTGGCGCCCCCTCCCTCGCTGGCCTTTATCGCGTTAGGGGCCAGGGCGCTAGGTCTGTTATTAGCAGCGATTAAAAGATTCCCGACTAGCAAGGGCCCCGCGGGCCCGTCGGAGGCGTGCGCCGCGTTTCCACGATTCGCCTCATTGACAAGATTTACGACGGATGCGCGGAAACGAGGGCTGCGATTTTTCCCGAGCGCCCCGTCTTTCCTTTCGTAACTCTCTCTTTCTTGTATAGGTATGTATGTGCTTGGTTGCGCCGTGATTTTTTTTTTATAGAGCCATTGTGCGATATGCTAATTAAATTCGCGATCGCAGTGATGAATGGGACGTGGCGCATTTTATCGGGCGCTCGGGTACGAATGTCTCTGTCATAATTATAACGACAAGTATGTAAAATATAGGTGGAATTAATCGCGTAATTGCAGGCTGCGAGCGAGAAATACGACTTGGCCGGGGCTCGCGCGGGATGACGAGTGTTATTGACTTGTGGCGCGTATGCGCGCGCCATAGCGACCGGATGGAAATGGACTTGACACGAAAATCGACGATCTTGATTAGAGCGGTTCTTTATTGCGAGGAGTATTATCACCGCTTGATATCTACTATTAATTATTGTAATTAAATTTCGCGTCGTTTAACCGGCGCCGTTTAACATTCGCTCTTTTTTCTCTCTCCCTCGCCGAGCCTCAAGTACGACGAGTTTGCGATAAGCGAGAGATTTATCGGACAGATTGCGGAATCGGAAAAGGCTTTCGCGGTTCGCGATTGACTGCCGATCGTAACAATATAAAATTTCCATTGAAAGACGCGCGCGCGCAGCGCCGAGAAGCGCGGGCACTAATTGCTCGTCTCGGCTTTTCTCGAAGCGCGCGAGCGCGCGCGTAAAGCCGTCCTTAAATGGTCCGAGTATAATCGGCGAGTCGGGTATCGGAATTCGCGCGGCGGAGGCGAGGACTGCGCAATAGAGCCTATGCAGCGACGAATCGCGGCGCAACGCATTTAACCGGTACCAAAATGGCTGACTCGAAGACTCCATGTCCGATTTGCCCTTTGCGGGGAAGAGAGAGAAAAGAGAAAGAGAGATGGAATGAGAGAAGAAGCGAGAGAGGAGAGAAAAGAAGATGGTGGATCGTAGCTTTGGTTGACGGTGATATATGCACCGAGTTCTCAGAGGGAGATACGCGCCGTTGAGAAAGGGACAGCGATGAAAACGCGGCGTAAATACTTTGTGGATAAATCTTTCAATGGCGTACCCTTGCTGTTAATTATTATGTTCTCCTTTTTCATGATTTCCCACCGTGCGCACGAATTATGATTAATCTCTTTTTAGCAATTTTAGCAATTAGTTAAGCCATTATTTTTTGCATCTATATAGCAATAACTTTAAATTAATAATTTTTTTTTAAAATATTGAAAGCTAACAAAAATGAATAGTTAATACGTAATTTGAAACTGGATTATTAAAAATAATCCAATTTTGTACATTAAACCTATTGAAAAAGAATAAAAAATGTAAAAAGGAATCAGCATTAAAAAAGTAGCAAAAGGAAGATATCGCGATCTTAGACCCTCGCGGTGGGGTAGGAGTAGGAGCGACTCAGGTGGGGAAGAGAAAGAGTAAAATATCGCGTGGGTGTGAAATAAAATGGTGGCTTGGTAACTAGCGCGAAGTGGCGTTTAATAAAAAGGAACTGCTCGCGCCGAGCATTAATGGATCATGGCCCCGCACTTGATTACACGTATACCCCGCGAGCCAGCACGAGACGTTTGCTTTATGGAGCTTTTGAGGCGGATTCGCGGCTGAAATTAAAGTTCACCCGCTGGGTCGAGCGCCGATTTCAGCGACGACTCGAACGGGATGTCGGAAGCTTTACGACCCCGGCAATGCGTGTAATTTCGACGAGACAGTCAACGACTCAATACCGCACTGTCGTGTTTTTCATTTTTCCGAACGTAAAATTTTTATAGTCTTAGACGAGCAAATTTTTATATTTTTCAACATCATTCCTATAAATTAACTTTTTTAATGATCAATTTTAATTAAAAGTAGGTAATTATAGATAGAAATAAATGTTAAAGGCGCTAATGAAGGTGCAATAAATTATCAAAGCATTGTGCGCTAGTATTGTGGCGAAACAAACAAATTAAATGCAATTTAAAGGAAAAATGCATGAATGGAAATGATACATTACATAAGCCGGCAGTGTATTAATTCGCACACATACGTAAAGAACGGCGTCTACTAACACTAGGTAACGCTTACACTGTAAAACCCCGAGCGAGTACATAAATTCATCTCAAATCAAGGCAATTGAGAGGTGATTTTCGCACGTTATCCGCTCAAATCGGCGATCGCTCGCACGTAGGTGGAGAGGCTCGCCTTCGAGCATCATCATCCTCCTCTCCAGCTCCTCTCCCCGGCAGCAGGCTTGCACACGCCGGGCGAGGTATAGGCGCGCGGCTTGCGCGCCGCGAAACTCGGTCCCCGGCCGGGGGAGAGACGAGCGGGTCCGTACGAGAAGAGGAACGAGCGAGAGCCAATACGTTCTGGTACTATATACGCGGCGGTCCTCGAACCCGGTAATTAAATAGCGCAACCCTGCAATTAAGGCCACTAAATCGTGCGCCGGGCCCCGTATGCCAAAGCGAGAGGGAGCGAAGGGCCCCGCCAGACACAAAAAACAACGTCGAAACGTTGCTTAACCTCGCCCCGCTGATCCCCTCTTTCCGTCTCTCTCTTTCTCTCTCTCCTCGGCTTGTAATCTTGCGTGCGGAGCGGGCCCAGGAACGAGCCGCGCGACGTGTATATAGCACCGCGAGGAAGGAAGAGCGAGCGCTGGCGAGGAGAGCGAGGAAGAGAGATGAAGAGATTAGGAGCCACCGCCAGACGAATCGGACGCGGGGGTGGCTTTGGCGAAATGTGGGAACCTGCCGAGAATCGCCCGGCCGATTATCCCTTCTGCTCGCGGCTCCGCCGAGCGCGGCTTCGCTCCGGGACGGAGAGAGAGAAGGAGAGTGACGCAAGAGATATCGTCTTTCTCTGCGGTTTTGGCATACATAACGCTCTCCTAGAGCTAAGGCGAAAATTAGTTTCGCACGAGGAGGTTTATACCCAAGCTCGCTCGCATAAATATCTTCGGCTTCGTCACGATCGGCTTGTTTCTTCTTAAATTATTACTGTAACAAGTGCTAACATTATTATTTAGGTATCAACATCAACGAATGACGCTTTAAATCAATCTTCTTTAGAAAAATCTTATATTCGTTCTATTCTGCTATACAATAATTTACTTCGTTAAACCAATAGAAACCGGTAAATTTGAAGAAGAAAAAGTAGTAATTTTAATGAAACGTCAAATCGACGCCTCAATTGCTAAGACGTAGTAATCATTGAATTTAAGTTAAACTTCAGATTAAGTTAATTAAATGTTTTACTTTTTAGTATAAAAAAATCAAAGTATCTAAAATTAAAATATTAGTGAAGTATCGTCGTATCCTTGCTACTTCGTCGCGTCCAGCACCAGTTTTGCGGCACGATTGTTTTCGCGCAGATAACGAATCTTTGCCCAAAGCCAAGTGAAGAAGAAGAAGGAGAGAGAAGGAAGGAGTATAAGGGCGAAGACCGAGTGATTCAGTACCGAGCATTGCGCTCTCTTCCCTATCCCCTGATATTTTAATACGAGCCGGAGCGTGATGCGGGGCCATCCATCCTCGCGCATGCGTGCGCGCGCTCAATTTTGCATGCGGAAATCGCGCGCCGACGAGGCATCGCCCGCTGGCTAACCCCCCGCGAGCCCGGGCCTAAAGACGCGCTCTGTACAGGAAGGAAGGACTGTTTGTTAACCATTATCTGGCCGGCCGTCCTCCGTAACGGCCTCGCCCAGGCTCCTCCGCTCGCTCCTTTTTTACGACGGGAATTTCGGAGCCCCGAGCACTTCCGCGGGGGAGATGTTCGAGATCCCACCGCCGCGCCGTCTTTTTTCAGCCCTTTTTCCGCTTTCTTGGGCGCAGGAGGGCGACGTTCGAGATTTTATTCTCCGCAGCTTCGCGAAAAAAATTGCAGATCGCATCTGCACGCGTACAGAGCTTTTACTGTTTCGTTATTTACTGTGGGACTCTCCGAATCGCTAATTTGGTCGACAGCTCCGGAATCGGGGTATCCCACGAATCTGCGGAGACTAGCTCGGGACGAAATAATTTCCTGTCCGCCGAATCGGACGGACTGCGAGCGGACTGTCCAGGTGCTCGGGGATTCGGCGTGTACACGCGCATCCGAGTCCGTCCGACGCGTACCCACACCGTCGTCTCACGGCCGCGCGCAGACAATTTAATTTTCTAATTATCGTAACGCGCGCGCGCCGCTCGATCGGGCTCTCGCTCGCCCTTTCTCGAACCTTATCTACTGGTGGCATCTCCGAGGTGGGTCTCTTTTTCTCCCTCCGTCTCTCCTCCTCCTCCTCCTCTTCTCGATGCGTGTACGAAAGCTAATGGATCTCGAAGCCCCAGACTCAATCTCTCGACTAATATCCGATGTTTTATGGTGCATGGGTGTGCGTATATACCCATGCCGGCCCGTCTACCCCCGATACCTCGATACCTCGAACTCGCGCAAATCCGCTCTAGGTCGTTTTAAGGTGCGCAAAAGCGACATTTATGGGAGGTTGTTGTTTTTTTCCTATAAAGCACATAAACTTACCGATTTAATTAACGATTTTTAAAGATTTTGAAATAAAGCATCAGCTAAAATTACAAGTATAAACGAGATTTATTTGAGAAAGGACTTTAAATCCATAGTTACAAGCCGAGGAACGTTCGAGCAAACTAGCGCTCCTATACATACATCCTCGCCGCAAGGTAAGTGGGCCATACATCAGTCACCACGTCGCGGCTGGATATCTCGGGGTAAAAAGGAGGAACGGCGCGAGATTCGACGGTGGCGCACGTGCAAGGAGGAAGGAACCGCAGGGATAATAGTGCCAGTCCCTCGGCCGTGGCGCACGAAAGCCGCGGCGGTGGCGGAGGCGGCGACGTGCACTTCAACCTCTCGCGGGTCCGCAGTCACGCACGCCCGCGGTTTAGAGCCCTCGAGACCGCCCGGGGTTCCGCGCGCGCTCCCGCACGAGCTGGCTAATCAATTAATCCGCGGCTCACCGCACATCGCCACCTCGTTTTCCCCGAACGCGCGTGCGAACTATCGCGCGGGTGACGCCGGCTGGATTTTATTGTTGAAACTGGGTGTTCTGCGATGAAAAGGGGGTCGGAGCTGTGGTGGATTCATCGGATTTGATCCATGTATGAGTGCGAGTTCATGAAATGTACTTGTTGTTCCTTTCGCGATAGTCGAATCCGTTTGGATTAATTTATAAAATAATAAAAAGACACATTTCAATAAATATATATTTTTAACTTTATAGGAAAAGTGTGAGTTTAGATGCCGATCGAATGACTTCACGGTTCTCCGAAAAGGTTGACGCGGAAAATTATGGCTGATCACAGCTTTTTTTAATTAGTTCGCTACGATACCAAAAAAGGTTTCATATTTTTATGGCCCTGAACTCCGTTGACTGTGGTTATAGCATCGAGGAAAAATCCTTACATGTGGTCACCGGCTAACCCTTTATTGCTTCTACTGTAGACACTGCTTCTACTGTTATTCATTCTCAATCGATTTGACATTTCTTAAACGAGAAAGAAAAATTTTTATTTTTTCAGATTTACGAAGAGCACGAAAGTTTGTACAGTAATTTATCAAGAGACACTCCCACGACTATAACCCGTCTACTGAGAAGCACATCATTTTATCGTCACACATCAAAGATCGAAAATTTAAATAAAAATTTAATACGAATAAATTGAATCCACCGCGTTAAAATTCCAAAGTGTCGTCGAACTTGGCCTCTTGCCAGTCAGCGCCGGGAGCATTCATCATAATTTTCCACGAGTGTAAAAGATCCTCTCTCCCACGCTTGAAAGGGTCTCGAAAAAAGTCGCGAGAAAAGCCGAGCGCGCGATCCCGGAGGCGTGATTCGACGCGGCCGGCTCGCGTGCTTCGGCACCCGCTGGGCGTGCACCCCCGGGCGGCCGAGGCGCGTGCGGCGCGCGTTCCGCATAAGCGGCCGGGCTGATTCGAGCGCGCGAGGGAGGGCGGATTTTAATTTTCTCGCTCGGTAAACTATTAGGCATCGTTTACGTGTATCGGCTCCTTGTATCGCTCCTCTCGACTTGCACCGAGTCATCGTGTCGCTTTGTTAACAAATGACTTTTCCGACGCTGGGAAATGACTGACAAGTGGATTCTTCGCGTCGAGGGGTAGGTACTGAAATTGTACCCGAATTAATTTGAATAAGAAATTTTGAAATAAAACCATCCCGCATCATTTTTTATTATAAGTGTAACATAACCAGGTATCCAGGAGAAAGGTCAATTTCTACCCGCAAATTTGATTACCTCATTTCTTTCGAAGAACGATTATCCTCTTCGAAAAAGGTTCGCACTTTACGAGCGATCCACATAGCTCGTGCCCGTGTACGGTGCATTATAAAAAAAAGTAAATATCTCATGCAGCCCCATTTGATATCCATCAAGCTCGGCCGGAAAAAATCGAAAGCACTCGAGGCGTCGAAACGATCCTCTGGAGGCGCGTCAAGATGCGGACGCGCGCGCCTAACCACCCGAGCTCGCTCTCTTAGCCCTGGTGTACGTGCGGCCGATCCCGCGCGCACCAACACGCCGGCTTAACCTTTTGCCTCGCTCTCGCGTCGGAGGTGTGAAACCGCTCGAGAGCAAAGAGGCCAGAAATTGCGTGCCATTATCCGGTAATGCCCTCGCGAAATCGGCCTCTCCTCCGTACATCCGCCGAGGGAAACGCGTTATATAGACGCGCGCGCGAGCGCATGCTATAAGGCCGATGCGCGCGCTAACGATTCCACCTATACGTTACACTGTATACCTGCTCTTTTTAATCTTACCCTTTTTTCGCGATCGAACGCGTGCCTCTCCCGCTTTTGTGTCGCGTGTTTGCAATAACGATTTCCTCTCTTTTAATGATGATGCCTACAACGATGCTAGGATTCGATCGAGCGCATCCAATATTTTTTTTTTCTTCTTATTAGTTATCTGGTAGTGGAGGGATGAAGCTTGTAAGTGTAATTAAGCGTAATTATATCGAACTATTACGCAAGGTAATTTAAATTAAAATATTGCTTTTCTCTTCCAGCCGCGATCGAGAGGCACGGGAGAAAACCCGATCCGAACATTCAATAAATCCTGCAATTCAGATTCACAGCTAAACACGTAGAGCGATAATACAGCGCCGCGATAAAATGCAGATAAAACACTGCCGAGCGCGCGGCAGTCAGTTGCCGCGATTCCCGGCGAGCTCTGCTCGCAATTTTTCAAAACTCCATCCAATCTAAAGGCGCAATTTAGCGCGTAATTCGAAAAGCAATCAGAGCGCGGCACGTCTAATGTCATTTATCTAGATAACGACGCTCCGCAGTCTCGTTTTTTTCCCGCCGTCCCCGCGCGCTCGCTCGCTCTCATTAAACCGGGCGCAAAATCGATTCTTAGCCGCAGTACCCCCTTCGCTCTCCGGCTCGTCTCTTACAGCTGCGCGTCTATCCGGAGCCGGTGCAACAGGTTTTCCAGAAAGCGGCCTCGATCACTTATCGGCCAGGCCGAGGCGACAGCGCGCGAGCGCGGACGCATGCGGGCCGCTCGGAGCCCGCCGAGACTGCATAATGATCGCCGATTAGCGGGAATTGTATATTTTAACGGCGAATTGGGTAATCACTTAATATAAATTAATAATCTTTGCCCCCGGTGTCGGTGCCCGCGCCGCTTCGCTCTCGTACGGGTAGTTTCGCGAAGCGCTTTTTCATCGTTATTAAAGGCTTTCTTTTAAATTTTATGCTGCTTTTTACGAACAGAAAGTCGAGTTACCGGAGAAACTGCACCGCGCTATCAAGATAACCGCGTCGCGCGTGTGGTACGCATTATGCTGATGGACCTCAAAAGGGAGATCAATTTCACCGCGCGTAAACTAAACGGGAAAAGGAGCGATTTTTGCGCTCGACCCAAAAATACAAAGCGCCGAGAGATAGTCGAAGCGGCGCAGGCTAGTCGGCGTAATAAAAGGCCCGCGGCTCGTTTCCACTCGGCGTGCAGTAACGGAGCGCGGCGAAAAAGGCGCCGAGGTCTCTTCATCCTCGTCGTGCGCGCCGAGAACGAGGAGTTATGGCCGCATTCGTCTCCATTACCCTCCCCCGCGCGCTGAATCACCGGGCGAACGAGCCGCGCCGCCGCGAACCTCGGCGCGCGATCGACGCCGCGGCGGACGGCACGGACGAACAAGCGCGAGCCTTTATTGTTTGCATAAACGCGGCTCTCGTAAATTTAGCGCGCGGACGCGGTGCACGCCTGGATCGCTTTACACGCGTACGACCGATGACGGATTCCGGGTATTACACACGGTCAAGTACTGCGATGCGTGCAGTCGATGGTATTCTCGATTTGTGCTTTAAACTATCATCGAAACTTTGAATTTATTGTGGAAAAGAGTAATATATTTTTAATGATCAGGTTTTACTCGAAATAAAATCTGATATTTGTAAAGTGTTCAAACTCGTTAAAATTTTAATGTAGAAAACTTTACGTCTAATAAATTTACATGAAACTAAAGCGTGAAGCAGACTTGTAACTGCTCTAAAAAATCTCCAAGCAAAAAAAGTGAAACAAGACAGCCGAGCGCGACAGCTAACAAACCTCGCCGTGTACAATCCACAGAGAACCTACACATGTACGCACAGTCAATATCCAGTGCTCGTTTCGCAGTCGCGGCGCGTTGCTCGGCCCGGAGCGCCGGTGCCCGCTCTGCATAAAAACCCGGGGCGGCTTCGCGCCAGGGCTCCGATTATCGCGGCTCGGCGTCATTTTGTATCATTTTCCCGCCACACGCGCTCCCCCTGATAAATCATCCGCTCGCGATCGCTCGCCGCGAGGAGGAAGAGTGTGGGCGCGACCGATGATTCGGGTATAAATTTCCCGATCGAGCCCCGGCGATCCGTTATATTTTCGCGCCCGGAGCTCCCCCGCGCGCGGCGGCGGCGGCCGCGGGGAGTGCTTTATAGGACGGTCAAATTGACCGGCGTTTTGCCAGCGCGGATCACTCTTGTAGTGGATGAAATTGCCGCTATTTGCGCGCTTTTCAGGACGCACTCGTCGCTCTCGCTTACGGGCCCATTTGCAATCGGTCTTTTTGCTTTTCAAAATACATCCTTTACGCTGTGTATCGAGGGACGTCATTTGACTATCGTTTTTATTGGTAGATCGAATGGCTGTTTGACTTGTGTTAATGTATATAACTCATGTTACATTCAATTTAATTTTTTATCATAAATTTTAAGTAAAATAACTTGATATCCTTGAAGAATCATTTTTGTCACTGTACAAAATAAATCGAAAAAATTAATAAGCTTTTTAATCGAAAAATACATTTCATGCGGATAAGCATGAACCAACCGTCCAAAGACAGCCAAGGAAGGTCCTTAAAAGGGTTCTCGCATCGGCTGAAGGCACTTTAAGGAAGCGGCGGCATCGCGAATCGCCGCGGCATTTATTTGAGAGCGCGCGCAGCATTATGCTCGCGGTAATTACACATAACGGGGGTGCGCGCTTCGAAAACTATTAAAGCCGAAGGCTCCGTGCGCGTTCCGTCGCTGCGCTCTAACGCGTGGATATGATAATGCGCGCGAGGATTCCAGTGGTGATTATTGTAATTACGCAAATATCGGCGGCTTTTATAGTAACGAGTCAGTCGGCGGGGACGATTAAACCGCGACAATGCGCGTTACTACGGGCGCGGGCTTCCGATTCGTTGAAATTTACGTGCATGCTCTTCGTTGCTTATAGCGTTTTAGATGCAAATGAAACTTCTTTTCAACGGAGATTTAGAGCGAAAAATTTTGCTAAAGTGTTGATTTGCTTTTTAGTGGAGTGCAGATCGCGGTATGAACTCGTCAGTGGACGGTCGCTTTAAGGAAAAAAAAAACTGCACGGAGGGACGCGTGTTTGTTAATCTCGGTAATGCTCGAGCCGACCGGAAGTCGGAGGCAATAAATCCAGCCCCGCAAAGCCCTTCTGGCGTGCTTTTCTCCCCTTTTTCCTTTCCTTTTTTTCTCCACTTTGTAGGTTTTTGTGCGCTTTCGGGGTTCCACGGATTTCCTATCCCTTCGGACAATGTTACTTTCTACCTCGATTCCTAAAAAAGATGGGAAAAGAATTGACGCGTGAAAGTTAAAGAGGCACTTTGAAGAATGCTTAAGAAAATCTTTTACTTGAATACCCTTTCACTTTGCTATTGTTTTTAATTACAATTGTAAAAATTTATAAAATTCTTGTTTATTAAAAAGTCCAGTTAAATGTACGTTTCATTTAGAAAATAAATTCTATCAATTCAAGTTTAAAGTCACTTTTATATTAAGAGATTCTTCAACGTTTTTGATTGAAATCTTTCAATTACGTTAGTTTTAGATTAGCAACTGATGCAGATCCCTTTAAATAAATGAAATTTGTTACACTCACAAAAATTTAAGAATACTTTTGTAATCGAGTATACTACTTTCAAGCATTAACTTTTATATATTTCATATACGTAATTCTCAAAGCAGCCACTTCACGCGAGCGATAAATTTTATTATTAACCCCGACTTCCGCGTAAAATCGCGCGGCAGATCAGAGGGCCGCGCTCGAAAGAGGCGCGCGCTTGCGACTTTCGATCGCGCTCTCCCGGCTGCACACAGGTGAATAAAGCCCGGCGCGCCGGGGGAGATCGCAGGGGGCGGGGAGAGCGGGGGGTACGCGGCGGAGGGAGAAGCTGGGCAGAGAGCGAGCGCTCGCGCGCTGCCCTGTAATCGCGAATCGCGCACCGTAATAAATGTCCCCGCGCCGTCCCTGTCATCAGGGACATCTAGGCGCGCGGGCGGCTCTCGCGGAAAAAGCCACCGCCACCTGCGTGCCCGGGGAAATTCCTTAATTCGCCGCAGAGGCGGACGCTGGGAGAGAGACGAGCGCAAAATTGAGCGCGCCGAAGGCTCTGCGGTTTTTGCGTACAGCAAGATTTTCAAGCGGACGAGACCAGCGGAATTTCGTTTTATCGGGGCTAATTCGATGGAAATGCACTTCTCGAATTCTTATTGAGAAATTTATTCAAATAATCTTTGTATTTGCACTGTTAATTATGGTCGTTTATTGTAGCGAACATGAATAGTGTAATAGAGTCAACATAAATTTTACTGACAAATGAATTTGTAGTTTTTTTAATTTTTATAAATCAATTTTAAAATTTTAATTAAAGGTATGCAGAGTATGTAGATAGTGCGAAACATAAATTAGAATCAACTTTATTCTAGCATGTAATAAATTAATCGCTTAATAACAAAGTTATTAAAGAAAATGTATGCATCATTAATATAGTTTTTGCAAGCTTATAATCAATGCCACAAAATAAGTTATAATCATCAGGTTTTATGATAATTTAAATACACTGCTGCGTATCAGTTTCCTTTAAATTAGTTATTATAGTAATTGAAATATTACACCAATTTCATTCTTTGAAATCTCTTTCTGTCTATACCTACTGGATTAGTAAAAAAACTGTTTTAAAAAGTAACATCTGATAAAAATCAAGCCAACTAAACCATCATAGAAAAAGCTGCGCAAATCCTAAGCTCTACCAATAGCTCGCAAAATCTTCCTTTTATTATCAACACTAACTTGTAGAGAAGAATACTTCGAAAATTCGGCGACCTCGGCGCGCACCCCGCTCAACCGGGCCAATTACTTCGAGCAGAAGTCAGGGGGATATCGTCGCAGCGCGTCCTAATTACGTCCCGTTGATATGGTAATCCCGGGCGGACGAGCGCATTGTCGCGCGACGGACGTTTCGCCTCGGGGCTATCTTTCGCGCGGCGGGCGCCGATCGCATTACTTCCAGCAGCGTCGCGCCGCCTCATTGTCCGCAGCCAGTGCCCGATGAGCACTCGGTCGCGTGCGAGCTTCCTCTGCGGTCGCGGCAAGCTCGTAATGCCCGTTCGAACGGGGGGCTCGCGCGTACATCCACGACAATGCGTCCGAGCACTTACAGTCACCGAGGCACCCCCCAGTTTTGCGCGCGTGCGGCCCGCCCGCCATTAGCATAATTCGAATTTCGAGTGCGAGTTCATTTCTTTGCTTGCGTTGTACACATATTTTGGGGTTATTTGAAAATCGTTGACTTTCATTTATTTTTTCTTGTTTATCGAATAATATAATAGTCGTTTTGTACCTACAACTTCATACTGTTTCATTTTAAATTAAAATTAAAATACGAATCCAGTCTTTATTTAATGATGATTTGAACTTGATCTGCAATCTGTTAAATATGAGATACCATACCATTACAAGAATAATATCTTGGTCATCTTTAGGGGTTGCTGATCAAGTTTAGATTCTTATATTTTCGCAAATATTTCACTAGTGAATCCTTTTTCGTTGTGTACTAAATACTACGATGTGAAAGTTAAAACAATTCTGCAGCAAGACAATGCACATGATTAGGAGCTCGATCATAAACATCAGCGTCAAAATCGCGTGGAAAAGTCATAAAGCAAGCACCCAACAGCCGTAGAAAATGATTTCAAGCTCTCGGACATCTATAAATTCAAAGCTTGAAATTCAATTGAGCAGCGCTAGGGTCCCTTTCATGAAAGTGCACTCCTCGCGAGTGCAGAAATCCGTAGCGTAACTCAAAGCCAGCCACGAGTCGAGACGTGCCCATATATATATGCGTGCGAGACGCATCGCCGGTGCTAATCCCTCGGGTGGTATAGCGGCGGTGTGTTTGGCGCGCTCGCGCACCACGAAGACGCTCATTTTATTTGAATGCCTGGGCGCTTACTCCGCCTGCGAGGGCCGGTGTGCGTCCGCGAGTCGAGTGTCGACTAATTACCGGAGACATTAATCGAGTGGCACGTCAGAGAAGGAGCGAGACTCGGAACGACCATACCCCGCGGTCCTCTCCCTCTCGCGCGCGCGCGAGCGGCATATATACATGCCCGGCGCGTCCGACAATGCTGCGGCCCCGCGAATGTGCACTCGCGGCGCATCGGGCCGCGCGGAGCCAGCGAAACGATAACTCTCGCCGATAATAGCAGCCCGTCTCACTGTCCGGACAGAGAGAAAGATATTTAATTGTTGGGTTGTGCCGTAGCCGTCATAAGAGCCGAGCCGAGAGAGCCAGCGAGCCTCCAGCCCTCCCCCTCGACGAGCCTCCAAAGCTGCGAGCGCGGGGGGGAGGGGGAGCCGAGGAGTCGGAGCTCCTCTCTGCCCGATGTCAAACCCACCCCCACCGATGCGCCGGAAATTTCTTTCATTTTTACGTCCTGAAGTTTAGGGATTCTTTTATTGCGCGCGAAAATTTTCAGTGTCGACTTCGTGTTTTAAAATTGTTTTTATTTCAGTATCCAAAAAGAATGAATACTATGAATGAATAAATTTTGTGCTTCGTATTCTAATGTTGAATTAGGGAAAAAGTGCTAAAAATAAGTGAAATGTTCTCTACTGATAATTAATCAGTATAGAGCACACGTCACTAAATTTTAGTACATTTTACTGATTTTTAGTTGATTTTTACGTAAAGTGTAGATAATCGCGCAATCTTAATCTTTAAGCAATTTGAAGTTTTTAATATCACCGTTCAATAATCATTCCCTTACAAAACTCCCCGAAAGGTACAAAAGTGAACCTAGTATCTATACAGCAGTAAACATCAATCTCCCAGCACCGCGCTAGCGTAAAATTTTCCCGCGGTTCATTCAGCGCGTCGTCGGCTTTTCCCGCGCAATCGCAAACGAGAGCTCGAGCCAAAAAGACCTACTGCCTCGCGTCGGGGTCTCCGCGGCTCTCTCGGCACGATAAATTATGGCGGCGATAAATCAACGTTATTGTTGCACCCTAGGTAAAAAAAAGTCGCCGTGGCGGTGGGAGTAAGGTCGCTCGCGAGCTTGCACTTCGTTTAATTCACGAGCACGCGAACGCTAAGGGAGAAAATTAAGAGCCGGGCATATCGAGGGAATGAGGTAGGGTAATTACTTCGTGACTCGCGCAGTGTCTCCGGCAAAGGATGAGCCCGTCCGAGAGCGAGAAACAAACTCGCGCACGTGTTTGCATAGGCGCGCACGCCAATTTGCCGCGCGCTATGCTTCATTAAAGGGTACGCGCGAGAATATGACTTGAGAGAAGGATTAAACAAATCCGCGACCTTTGGCTCTTCGTCATTGCCGGTCGGCGTACGTGCTCATTGATAAGATTCGTTAGATTAAGCATGGAGGTGTAACTGCATCGCATGACCTTTGAGGAACTACCTTTTTTGGTTGATTACATTGCGTGGATAAATTCGTAATTAACTTAAAAAAATTCATGAGTAATACAGACGTAAATTAAACTAACTAGATAATTTAAAGTGCGTAAGCTGTACAAGTTTTTGTAAATATATAAACTCAATTAGTTAATTTACGACAAAGAACATTGGAATCATTAAGGTCAGTCTATAAATTAACACATAATAATTGCACACTGTCCAGCCGATTCCGATTTTAAACGTGTTATTTCGACTCCACTATAATTACATAGAATTTCAAGATTAAAGTCCATCATAAAATAGTCAACGCTATTAATCATACCAACAAAACAAATTAAAAATGAATTCCTACATTTAAAGTCCATTTAAATCAACCACACCGCAACCTGATAATTACCCACATTAAAATCCTTTCGATGCACCAAACACCATAACAAGCCCGCGCCAATCGGCGAAACACATTCGCATTTTTCGGAAGCGCGAACAGGTTCAACAAACACGCGTGTACCTAACGATCCGCAATAAGATCCGCGCGGCAAATTTCCCACATTCTGCCGGGGCAATTTGATCCCGCAAAAATACCCCCATCGATACGCAGGAGAAAACGAGATCGAGCACGCGTCAACACTTAGCGGTGCATAAAAAAGAGGCGCGCGCTCTTGCGCGGGGCAACAGCGTATGCGCGTATCCCGGAATGCGGCGGGCGCGCGAGGATGAATGGGGCTCGGGTTTGTAACGTTATGCACGCGGCCCCCGGCAATTATGACTCCTCTAATCGCCGACAATTACCGCAGTTACCGGGCTCGCGGCGCTATCGCGACCGGTCCATCTCCGGCCGCGCCGACGAGGTTAGCGCCGAGCGCCGCATCCGTCCGGGGGCAAATTGCCTCGCGCGCGCCGATACGCCGCGTCGCCGCGAGAGAGCCTCTTTTCCGCGGCCGCTTTAAGTGCTATCATTCCCCGGCGAACGGGCACTTCTACTACCGCCGGGCTTTTTGTCGGCCGGGGGGGTCTCCTTCAGCGCTTTGAATTTCATTTGCTGCTCGGGGGAGAGCGAGGAAGGCGCGAGAAGCCGCGGCCGCTGCTACCTTTTATCTTCGGCGGTAATGACGTCGGCGATGGGAAATCACAGTGCTCCGGAGTGCAGTCGCGCTGAATTGAGAGAGGAGGCGACTTCTGTTTGAAGTGAAAATTGTACCGTTCAAGGGGAATCAATTTGTTTTGCGCGGTTATCGGTCGATCGTTTTTGCGAAAAGCTTACGCTTACTCGGTTTGTGATGAAAAATTCGACTACTATAGAAACGTAGTTTCTATACCGCGTGCTCTAAGATAAAGTGCATAGGGTAACCATGCTGACGAGGATTCATTATTTCATTTCTCCTCCTCCTGTGCGACCTCTAGTCCCTGCGAGAGGCTTCGGTGCGCCGCCGGGGCTACGTATGGTAAAATTACATGGCCCGCTAATATTTGGGCGTGAACGCACGTCAAACGCCACCACGAAATCTCGTAGATCTTTCTGTGTTACAGTTCTGTCCGTTTGTTTTCTCCGATTCCTTTTTTCACCCATTCGCTTCGCACGCGAATATAGCTGTATGAGCAGAACAGGAATTAAGCTACGTTGCTTAGTTTCTGCTGGTTAAACGACGATGAAAATAATGACACTTACTATTCACGGAATTAACGAGCCTTTGTACAGAGAATAAATAAAAGTTTTTAATTTGTAAAAAGTAAACACTTTTCTACCTTATAATCATAACGCGTTAAAAAGATTTCGAATGAAATTTATAAATATTTATTTTGTTTTTCAAACTGAAAATTTATATACTTATTTTAACATTTTTCAATTATTAATATTTGCGTGTGTAAGTGGACGTGGTAAAAGTTTAATTATGCTTGAAAGGGTAACATTTCGATGTTATCAGAAACAAGAAAAAAATAATTAAGCATAGTTGGATAAATCATTGAAAAGAGACTAATTTATCATTAAAATTCCCCATTATTCACACCAGCGCAGGCACGGTAGTTTTTTAAATTCATGAAAATCCACAAATTATGCAGTCACATACGCATCAAGAAATCAGCAAAGCATTGAAAAACGCTGTAAATTACAATTTATAAATAAAACTAAACAAGAAAATGATAAATTACTCATTCCATCCGCATCAAGATAACTACGCTTCGTCCGTCGTTAAAAATGCGTACATCATGCTTCCCGTGAAAGCTCGTTCCCCGACCAAAAGAAACAATAAAAACGCGGCTGTCCCACCTCGTCCCGTAAATTGCTCTATTATGCCGCTCGTCGGCTGACGTAAAAATGGTCGGAAAAGCCAAAAGTGGGCGGGGCTCCTTGAGGAAAAGCGCGAGGAAAAGCTAAAGACGGGGAACTCGGCCGAGCGAGCGTCGCCGATGGCCATGCCGGATAAGAGCGAAAAAGAGGAGGAATCGCACGCGCGCGCGCGCGGAGTCGATAGGCCCGGCACACTCTGGTTGGGAGGCAGCTGTGCGCGCGCGTGCTTTCCAACCTCCAGTGCTTTCCTCGGGAGATTCCTATCGGGCCGGCGCAGCTGCCGCCGAGGAGAGAGCAAATGGTAGCCGAGGAACGACCTCGGCCGAGGCCGGGGCCTGACTGATCGCCATCGTACACCGCGAGCCACGATTCGTACTTTTTTACGACCGCCCGTGCGCGGACGCGAGTGAGCTTTCAATCGAGCGCGCCGATCGCAGTTTACTTTTCAATTTTTTCGCTTTCGCCTCGACGTTTCAATTTTATTGAACGAGTTTGCAGCAACATTAAGTGATCGATGTTGCGTGATTTGCCTGCGCGATGGTACGCTGCGACCGAATTTTTTTCCCGTTTGTTTAATTAAGATCCTTTATCGACTTTACCCTTGGGCTATTTTTGATATTTCAGTTTACTTATGTAATAGAAGCTAAAACTTCACCGTAAAATGAAATTTAAATTTTAAATTGCTCGTTGTGAGATCTTTCGCGTTTTATTTTACTCCAAATTTTAAATTAACGAAACAAAATGAATTAGGAGATCTGATTGCAACAGGATCTTTTCCGTCGTTTAGCTCGAAAGCGAAGATTTCGTCGATGCAGCAGACTTGATTTATTACCCCGCCACTGTCTCACGCAGTTGCGCGCAGCAAAGTAGGCACATCCGCGGCCGATAATAACAGATTCGGACGCGTACGCGCGAGAGAATGCTTTTTTCGCGAAACGCGGAAGAGAATAGGGCGACCCGCGCGCGCGCGGCACCTTTAAAAAAACAAAGGTGCGATCAGATAAAAAAGCGCGCGCGAGAAATGCCGGTTATGTATATGCAACGATGCATTCATATCAATCGGATCTGCTGCATATGCAGTAGTCGAAAAAGCCGCGGGGATCGGCGGGGGCACGCGCGCGCAAAAACGCCGATGCATAAATTTGCACCGGCTTATTGGGCAAGTCCGTGAACGGACTTTTACCGACTTAATGGGTATTCCCCCAAAAAATTATTTACCTTGGTTACTTTGATGGGCAGGCGAAAAAACTTCTTTCATCTTTCATGACAAAACTACGGATTTGCAAGTTTGATTTTATAGGCGCGGCGCGTCTGAAGCTGTTTCGTTTTATTAGTTATGTCGTTAGAAAAAAAAATAAACGTGAAAGTCGATAAGGAGGTAAAAGTAGGTCTCGAAAATTTACATGCGTACGATAAAGTTGAAATCGAAGTTATCTTAAAATCAGGAATTAATTTTCCATTGCAAGTTAATTTAAAAAATACATACCATCTTGTATCGGTTACTTATTAAATAAAATTGCCTCACGGGGAGAATTCAATTAAAATAATTAGTGTTAGTTACACTTTGTACAAATTATTTTTTTTCAAAAGATTACATTCGACGTGTGATAATTTTAGGAGGAACTAGAAAAGTGTTACACCTATGAATAACGGTTTTTGTTGAAACTATTTGAAAAATATTTATACACATAAACTGAAAGAAGCCAAAGCTGCAGACTCTTATAATCGTAACGTTCAAAAGTTTTTAAAGATAGAGGTACATGAAATGAAAGCATGTAATTTAAGCTTTATTTATGCACTAAAAAATTAATTAGTTCGAAAATTATTAATAAGAAAAGATAAGGATTGGTAACGCATTAAAATTTGCATAAAATTATCAACTTTTCACATAATTTAGAAGAATTTTGTAAAAAAAAATTAAGTATCTTATACTCATAAAATAACTCAATTAATATCCATATACACTCTGCAATAATATTTATCAAAATAGTCATAATTCATTACAATCTACTCAATATCTTTTAAAGCTAAATTCACTTGTTCGGAATAGTATAAGACAGTTCAACCTTTTAAAATTCGATTTAAGTAAAATACCTTAAATGGGGCAGCGCTAAAAGCGCGATTCGCATACGGAGTGTATCACTGTCGATGGCCGCGAAGCGATCGGGCCCGCATGAATATGCAGAAAATATGCGCGCGGAAGGAGCGGCGGTTCTCGCGTTTGCACATCGACCGGGCGCGACGCGCTCCCCGCGTTCCGCATAGTTTAACGCGAAACGCCGGCCCATGCAAAGTGAGCGCGGTATACGCAAGGCTCCCGCGGCGGATAAAGCGATCCGCGCGCGACGACTAACGACTCGAGACGCCGCTAATCGTCCTGCCTCCGTTTTATCGCGGACGAAAGAAAGGGCCGACGCGATAAAAAGACCGAGTGCTCCGGGGAGCGGGCGGGCACGTCTGCGCGGAAAAAAGCTCGAGCGAGGCATTTCCACTTATACTGCTCCTCGAGGCTATCTTGCTTTTCCGCTCGGAGTTTAGATGATACGCGTGCGTTTGCTAGTTTTTACTGGATTAACAATTTAGATTTTGATACGAAGAAATTTGACTTTTTTACTATTTTTTTATTTTTATACTTACGCTAAATGATTAGAGATCTTTCATGCAAGCACGAACTTACCGTCTGAAAAAAGAAAAATAAACCTTTAAAAACAACGTATGTGCATGCGTAAAATATATTATAAAATTAAAATTTAAAACAGAATTCTTTATCAAAAATAGTTCATTTAAAAAATGCTTCAAATTTAAAGCCTTAATAAATGTTGTCACTAAAATACACCTTCAAACAGCATGAGCAAATTCATAAAAAATTTCCAACCACTCATTCGCAATCAGAAATCTCATTTTTACCAAATAAAACGCCGGAAAAAAAGACACCGGTTCGATCGGGTAAAAAAGCAGCGCGAGCAGTGTCGGCCCTCGCAAAAAGGAGCAGCGCGACGCCGAGTCCCAAGAGGGCACCTCGATAAATAAAGAAGGCGAGCGCGAGTAAAAAAAAGAGAAGGAAAAAGGGGGGGAAGGAAATCCGCGGCATTGCGCCGCGAGTCTCGGAGCGCGCGACGTTTGCTCTCTCGCTCTGGCTCGCGCGCGGGCGGCGGAGAGGAAGACGTGATCGATGCTCGTGGGATGCGAGGGCGTGTTTCTGGTGCGGGAGGTTGCCGAGACAAATGGACGTCGCGCGTCTCCCGGCCACGCCCTGCGCGCCGCAGCCCCGGGTGAGCGAGGGAGAGAGACGGAGGGAAAAAGAGCGAGACAGATACCAAGTGCGTATAGGCGCTTTTAATGTATGCCGCGCGTACCTCGAGACGTTTCGCTTTATATATATATGTGTGTGTCGTCGACGAGAGAGGTCTCCCCCTTCCTTCTTTTTGCGGGACGCTTATACGCGTGCGTGCTCGGTACTTTATTGCCAGATCGAAGGAAAGGATGGAATTCTACCATTTGAGTAGTGCTTGCTTGTTCTGCCTCGCGAGGATTTTAACTTCATTTTTTATCTAAAAATAAAATTTTCACGAGTGTGAAACATTTTATTAGCTCATAAATTTTATAATTTTATTATAGAATAAAATGTGTCTTGTCAAAGTTACTGCAATGTTTTACAAATGCCTATGGTACATTTTTTGTTATTTACAAAAAATGAATATTTAATTAAAGCATTAAATTGGAAATGTTTAAATAATTACAGAGATCATAAATAAAACGAACAGATTTTATCGTTTAACACGAACAATTCAGATAAATGAATGGTAATATCGACTCTCTGAAAGGCTAATGAAATATGAATATTGTTCTATTTGTACAATGACAAATGCTCCGCTTATCTAGCCTATAAAAAATGAACCGTTTCAAAAGCTTATTAACATAGACTAAATCACTCGAGAGTTTGATCCTCTCTCGAGTATCTGATTACATCACTTCTCACCTCCCGCGCTCTAAGGCATCCCCATTGTAAAAGCAATTAGTATTGAGCGCGGCCCGATCGAAATCCACCTCGTAACCTACACCTGACAATCGCTTATTTTGTCAACAATGCCCATCCCAGATCAGCCGTCCGAGATACGCCGGGACATTCTCGCGCCGCACGAGCGCGAACTTTAACGCCGTCCCGCTGCGTCGCCGCGTGCATTGTGCCACGGAGCCGAATGAATGCGAAGAAAAAAAAAATCAATCGCCGCGGGCATGAATCGCCGAAGTGTAAGCGCAGTCACGGCGGGCCCCGAATGATAAACCGAGCGACAGGACCACCCGCGGCGTCGAGCGATAGCCCGCGCCGATAATGGCAGGTGTTTAGCGCTGCTCGCGCGCGCGCGCAGTCATCGCCTCGTCATTACTTACGCTTCGTTTTTTCCGGGGAACCCCGAGGTCGCGACTCGCACCTCCGCGGGGGGGCCCCGGAGACGTCGCCCTCCCACACCCGCGGTGCCCCGCACGCGTCCACCTCTAATGGAAAAGGTGACGACCCTCCTCTTCTTTCTCGCTTTATTCTTTTTTTTTTTTGTTTTTAATTAATACATTAGGAGAGCGCCGGAGCGTGTTCGAAATGTTTTTTCTGGCTGATGGCAGAGTCGAGATAGCACGGAGGTGTCATTGTTGTCGATGTTAAAACAACAAATTGAATTATTCGCATCACGATGAAAGTGTACACAATGCGGATTCTGTAAACGCCAAATCCATCAGATCATCGCGACGAGTTTTCGGAATACATTACGTCTAGTTTAAAAGTGTAGAGCCTGTACATTTTGTAATTTAAAGCTGAACAGGCTTGAACGAAAGGGACGATATAATAACTTTAAATTATTTAGCGCGGGCATTAAATTAGTGTTACGATTGTTCATTCATTTAAGGCGCATCGATTTCACAATTTCCGTGGAACAGCATCTCACTGTAAATCACGGCTCAACAATTTCATTAATCATCCATTGATAAAACGACCGTACATCAGAGTTTATTTGTCTTCCATAAAGCGCAATAAATGTTATTTAAGTCCCTCATTGTTAACAAGTCTTTTTCGCTGCATAAATCAGCCAGCAACATTAATATTCTATTTATCGCTGGCCAAGTAACAATCGCTAAATTTACAAGGCGCCCGAGCAGCCCCACGAGGCTCGCATAAATTCAATCCCGCGCAGCAAGAACAGCGCGATTTTCGTGTAAACCCCCCGACGCGTTTTTTGCTCGCGCGGAAAACGCGTAATTTACGATTTCATTGTTGCGGGCTAGCCGCGTTAGTCGGCGCGCGCGGCAAAGCGCCGGCAATCTTCGGGAGATGAGCCGCGATGCGCCGCGATAATGCATGCGCGCGATGGGGGCCAATAATGGGAGGCATGCGCGCCCACGCCGGGATATTACGCGCGTGGTAACATCGCGCCGATAACGATCTGCGCGCGGCGATCGCGCGTGGGTAGGCGTCGTTTCTCCGTTTAACTTTCGCCGATTTTTTCACGCGGGATTTCTTATTGTTTCGCTCCTTTTTAACGCGCGCGCCTCGATTCGTGGCCCCGAGGCTCTTTTTACCGCGGCGCGCGTTTTCGATTCGAGAGCACCGTTACGTTGTATGGGTGCAGAGGTAGTGACCGCGAGGTGCGTGGGTGTCGGTGACTAGGGAGTTTCGATGGCTCTGGGCTTGTTTACGACTCGGCGCGCCGAGTTATCGAGAGGTGTGTAGACGCTAAAGTGACGATGATCTTGTCGAATTTGCCGCCTTAATTTGTATGCATGCGTAAATCGCTTGTCAATGATGTACACGATTCTGGCAGCGCCTCTCCTTCTCCCCCTCTCCTTTTTTTTATTCTTGTAATTGGTTATTGTTAGAGGTGCCATTATTACCGTTGAGCGATGTAGCGATCGGTAATGTACTTGGTAATAATGTTTGAATGTAACAGTAAATTTCAAATGATTTTCAGACATTTCCATAAAGAACCGTGTACTCATTTATCCTGCAATACATTCGTTCTGATTTTTAAATGCATTCACTAAAGATTGTCAAAAAATTTTAATTAACTATCCAATTACAAATTCTTAAAGGAAAAAAAATTGGTAAATCTATATTCAGAATTCTAAATCTGGCAAAACTTTAAATAAACCATTTAGAATCGACTATCAACTTTTTCTATTTAACGCGAGTATCCCCCTTCGTGGCGATAAAGTGCGAAGTCTCGGCGGAGTATATTTACGCGGGAAAAAGGGAAGAGGAGGAAGAAGAGGAAGATCGCGACACCGCGGACACTTCGGCCGGGTCACGCCCATCGCGGACGCATTCGCTCGTCCGTGACGAGAGCAAGGGAGGAGGTCGTGAGTGGAGACGAGTCGCCGGCGACGAGGCAAAATAAAAGCGCGCGAGAGTCGATCCGTCCGAAAATAGACGGAGGAGGGCGACCTCCTCGGACCCGATCGTCGTGAATAGCTTCGCTAATTCAAGGGATCGAAGCCATTCACGACGTACACGCTCGAATTGGGGCGACCCGCATCTGGGTTCGGCAATAGGTTTTGCGAAAACGGTATTTTTATCGCGGCGAGTTCATTTAATCGAGGTGACAGTATTCTCAGTTTCCTTTAAAGCTAAAAATAGAGATAGATTTTGGCGCAACAGTTAATAAAGTGATCTATCTGCATACCTCAAGATTCTTTTTCGACGGTGCATAAATACCGGTAATCTACTGAAAGCTCGGTAACAGTTCCTTTAGCGTCACAGTGCACGAATGCCCATTGCGCTACTTCGCTCGGCGAATCCCCGCTTGGTAACGTCCAATTTTCGCGATAGGAACGCGAAAAGGAAAATCCGAGCAGGGCCGGGCGAAAAAGGAATCCCGGCGCAGCCTGCAATTACAATTAGCGCGTACGGTTCTTCCGGCTGTATCGAAAACACACCTTGAAGGCCAAGATTGGAGGGCCGCCGCCGCCACGGGGATCGCGTAAGCGCGCGCTCGCCTGCATGCAAAGCGGCGCAGTGCTGGGCGAAATTGAGGAAGCTCGGCCGAGGTAAACTTTCCATCGCTGTCCGCTCTCGCGATAATCGGGAGCGCGGGGGTTAAGCACAGGCCGGGGTTCGATCGAGGCGCAGCCGAGGAGGTACGAGAGCAAAAAAAAGAGGAGCGAAGCGGCCGGGAATAATTGCGCGTTTGCGCGCTCGTTGCGGGAGGAGGTTGCAGCCGCCGCCTCCGCGACTCCCGGTAGTAATTATCGAGCGCCCCCCCGACGGTTTTTCCATCTCCCCGCGCGCGCCCGAGCCCCGATGCTCTCGTGTGTTATTATTCGGTGTCTAAGGGGCCCGATCCCGGAATCGCGCGAAATCGCGGAGGACGCGCAACGGTCCTGCGTCCGCGGGAGAGCCGGGATAGTTCGGGTCAGGAGCCGCTTTGACGCGCAGATTACTGGAATTAAACCGATGGGCTTCGATTTTGCTCTCTTTCTCCCGTGAGTCGGCGCTGGATTTTTTTCTTTCTCGTTTTGGACGGGAGAGCGCGAGGCGAAAGAGGAGACTGCGTCGCGGCCGAGCGTCCGAGTGTCGGCGAGCGACGGCTACGCAGACGCGAAATTTATATCGGTGTCTTTAAAAGACGTACACCTGTTTTCGTGTTTATAAACTTCGATGGATAGGGATCTGTCAGGCAGGCACCAGGAATAGAGCTGTAAATTATAGGGGAATCTTTTAGATGGGGAGATAATTGTTTCGAGATGATGCCTTTGCAGCAAAAATATTCTACTCGATATCTTTCATACTATTTTTTACAAATAAAACATTTATTTGCTGTAAAAGAAAGTGCTGCGCGCTTCAGTCGTTTATTTACGTACTGCGTACTTTTGTTTGAAATTTGTAATTTTACAAATTTAAGTGAAATATGTTAACTGTAATTTAAATTTATCATTTACATTTCTTTTTGAGAATGGAAAAGTGAAAGTTCTTAAAAGTAATTATTCCACAGGGAGAAAAATGTGTAGTATTTACTAAAGCGAGAAAAAACTTAAAAATTTTAAAATATTAATAGTGATTAACACAATTTATAACATTTTTCATTTAACAATTACTCTCATTATTTTCTTTTGCAATTTTGTTTTGTTTAATCAAGACAGAAAACTCATTGAAATTCTCTTTGGTTTTCCGAAAGCTCAAGGTAAATTTTCGGAAATCCTGCAACAACTGAAATCGCGAGATTTGCATAATTTTCCAGAATTGATTTATCGCAAAGTTTACGACTTTTCCACGGAGGAGCCGCGCTGCTGCGCAAGATCAAAAGCGGCTGCACCCGCACATTCCCCGGGAGCACGTCGGGATGAAAAATGAAAAAGGCGCTCGAATTTTCCCTCGTTTAGCCGACGACAAACGGCGCAGTTGGTGTCTTCGCGTAATTACCCCCCTTGAGAGAGATACCGATCTGGCTCACGGGTCCTCCTCCCTCCTTCCCGGGAACGCTCGTGTCCGCAAGCCGGGCCCGACGTGCCGAAAACCGCCTACCGGCGCACTCGAGATTAGTCCGGAGTGACAGCTCGCGCGGCGCTTAGAACTTCTCTGCGCGTTTTGTTTCTACTCCTACGGCTGCTTTGCACTCTCATCATCTGCTCTTTCCCCTCTCCCCGAGTGCAAGCCACCGGCTCGGACGCTCGCTGAGCCGACAAACGGCCTGATTCTCATTTTTTCCTTTCTGGCTTAGAAAAATATTCTGGCGAAACAGTGAAATATTGAGCGCCGGCTTGCTACGAGACGCGCTAACTGCTGGCGATTTTTCTGGTATCACTTAGAAAGGTTGACGGACGGGATAATTTCCGTACTGCTACTTTTGTAGATATATTGTTCCTATGCTTTTAGTACGCTGCTTCATTAAGTTTTTCTAATCGAAATTTCTTATGAATAATTACTGCAATATATTTTAAGAAACGAATTCGAAATAAGCGACACTGAGCATTTTATAATGTATGCGCGTACTAAACAGAACAAAGACAGATGTTCAGCGCGTCGATTAATATTAATGCCAAGTAGAGTTCGATTTGTAGGTAGTATAATAGTAATGCTCGCATGAGCTGCATTCGGCGCTATTGCATTATATTTTTTTACTTTTTCCTCCCTTGCGCCAGAGCCCATTTATTACTCTTTCTGTCTCTTTCGCATGCATATTGATTGGGAAAATTGCCAGTATCTATCGTTCCTATTAGTATTGAAACATTCATGATAGCATTGTATTACACGTTTCGCGAGCTAGAATTTTCTCAAGCACCGGGTAATTTATTGTTGCAACTCGCCTGTTTACTCGAAAGAGGAAAAAGGGATAGGACTCAACCCCTTTTCTATACATCGAACAAAAGTCATTACTGAAAAAAAGATGGTCACGCTGACTATGTAATTTAGCTGAAAGGGAAATCAGCAAATAATTTTACGTTTGCTAACGATATCGGACAACCAACTCTTTTGCTACGAAAGCTGAAATCATAGAAAATGCGTAATGCCCGAATTATTTCATTTTACGTTGCAAGAATCAAAGAATTTCTATTTTTATTTACTTCATTACTTCAAATAATTCTTTGCAATTTTGATCAAAGAGTATATAAACGGCTGAAAATTAAATTTCAAGACTTGAAAATAGGAAAATCTACTTGATTCAAGTCAATCGAGCTTTATTGATTCAGTTTTTCTGAAACAGAGTCTTTTTCTTTCGAATGGAGCCATTTTTCAAACTTTCGATTCTTCCACACTATCCGAGTAATAACAAAATTTGCTGTTTGGTACAATCATTAAGAAAGCGTTAAATGCGGCTATCGCACTCTTGAAGAATAAAGAAGCTAATTCTAGAAAAAGTGTAGGCAAAAAGTAAAAAAACTGTTATTCTCGTAAAAGACCGTACGTCTTCGCAAAAGTATCACTTGCGACGTCTCACTCGCCAAACTCAGTGTCATCCTCGCGACTCCGTAGTTTCGACTCCCTCGCAGTTCGACTCCACCGGATAAAAGGGCTCCCTCGGAAAATACGGGCATTACGCAGCGCGAGCCGCGGATTACATCGGGGAGCGGGCGACGCGTGCGACGGCGGCGTCTTCGAGCCGATGACGGTTCGCATTATCGAGGTGCACTTTTCCGCGTATCGGCGGAATAAAAGAGTGAGCCACCTCCGGCAAAGTACATACAGACGCGGGAAGCCGCGGCAACGTGTCATCAGCGCGTGCGACGATCCTCGTCGTCATTTTTTCCCACTCGCCCCCCTCCCGCCCCTCTCCGCGGCGCTCCCCGGGCGAAAATCATAGGGTGGACTTCCTCGTCGGGCTTCTAAACCGCGCGATCGGAACCTCCCGTGTGTGCACAGAGACAGAGGACGGGACACGTGCGCTCGCGCGACAATTGCCGCTGCACTTGAAAAGTACATGCGGGCTAAAAGCGGCAGCGCGAGGAAAGTTACCGCCCGCGTACGTCACCGTGCAATCTTTAAGCGATTGCCAGTTTGCTTTATTTCCCGGGTAATGAGAGACACGGGGACTTTTTTCCTCTTTTTTTTCTCTTCTTTTTTTTCCTCGGATGGCTATTTATTCCGAAAATTATAGAGTGCCAGGGTGAATCTTCGCTTACTATCGTTTGCATTTGCATTCTCAATAATGCAGTTTCAAAATTGATTTTCCCGATTTTACTGTAGAAAAATGATTGTAAATATTTAATGCTTGAAGAAAAAGAAATCGCATTTTAAATATTTAATAATGATCAATCTGAAAAATTCATCATCAATCTTTGATGTTTGATATTACGTAAAAAAGTTTTTTGTTTGTGGCTACATCCAATTTATTTCTGCAGATCGGTGCACAACTAAACTAACGCTTCATTTACAGCGTGATTTCTCATGAGCAGGGAATGCATACTAAGTACAAGAACGAAATTACCAAAGCCAAGGATGCAATCGACGCAGCATCATCACCCAAATTGAGTCCGTTAAAGCGGACCGCGTGAACGGACCGCTGAGTCGATAAAAGTGCGACTTGTGCGCAGTGGCCTCATCTGTGCTGCGGGAAAAGTGAAGCGTGACGCCGTTTTCTCAGGGGACGCGGCGCGAAACGCGGGACTAGGCGCGCGGAGTCAGCGAGCCCCTAATCGCCGCGCGCGCACTCGAACATCGCCGCCGGCGGTAAATAGACCGGCCATAAATAACCGGGCCACCCCCGATGTTGTGATTATATTACGCGCGCAAGGGAGCGCGCCGGAACGAACGAGCCAGAGAGAGAGGGAGGAAGGGAGGAAAAAATCAAATGCGTCTATGTAAGCTAAGCGGAGCGCGAAGGGTGGATGAGGGGTGGATTGAGCTTGGCGAATGAGAAGGAGAGGCTCGGGCTGAGAGAGAAAACGAGAAGGCATTCTGCTGCAGATTAAATCTGCGCTGGTTAGCGTTTGATTAAACTCGGAATTGAGACCGATGTTATTGCTCGAGCGCGTGCAAAGGCCTCGCTCTTTCTCGATTGCCAGACGGGGAAAATTGACAGCGTCGAGGCTTCAAGATTGAAAAACGCACGTTTGCGAGGCGTGTATCAAATTTTATTTCTGCAAACAATGCTTTTCTTTAAATTTAACATGTATAAAATGAGTGATCGATTTAAATGTGAACGTACAGCACTCGTACTTCTGCGAAAACTTATATGTTGCATCTGCAGGTAAAGAACATTTTTTGTTCCGGTCACTTTAATGAACCGTGTTTTAAACTATAGACGGAAAAGTTCAGTAGCTCAGTGTAGTGATTTGTTATTGATAATTAAAGCGAAATGATTAAAGCCTTTTACAAAGCGTTATTAAAAGGAAACAATTTTAAAGTACACGCACTTATTACCCAATGCTACTATTACATAAGCAAAGCGTAAGAGTCTATATTTATCTCTTTTCAAGTTGTATTAGACTCTGTATCAATATAGCAATTAGTTGTAAACAATACTTACGTAGATCGCAAGCTATCATTAGATTGAACCATCACAAAGTTTAAAGTCATGGACAAGGCTTTGATGAATTATTTCCAACATCTTTTCCTATTATTCCGCTCGATAAAACAGCACCTTTTCCTGTCTCTCTTTAAAAAATATTAACAAACTCATACTCCAGTAATTAACTTTTTAAAAAATAACGAATCAATTATCCACCGGCAAATAAATGATCTCTCCAGAAATTAAAATACAGTGTAAGCAACTTTCAAACCTCAATTACCAATTCGCATAGCAATATTAATCTTCATAAAATGTCTCTGTTCCTGAGAGAAAAAAGAAGGCGATTAAAAGTAAAGTACCCGGCATCGCAATCCATCGCGCTCATTCATAATTCCCGAGCGCGCGTCGCAGCGGGCGATTTGATAAACGCATAAACGCTCGGCGATCCTCGGATAATTGCATCGCGAGCTCGTTCGCGCCCGTCGCCCTGCTTGAATTAATCAGCGGCGAGTGCACAGCGCGCGCGGGGTAGTGCGCGATCGGCCGTCCGCGTAAATGATACACGCTCGCGCACTCTTTCCTGCGCCGGGGCTGACGGCGCGTTTGTAATAACAGCCTGCCAAGGCACCCTGACCCCCGCTGTCCCTCCGGACTGACCCGCGGACCATGATGTATGCGCTAATTGTAAATCTTGCCCTCTTCTTTTTCCTCCTATCTCGAGGGCGCGAGCGTCGCCTATCCAGTTTGTCCGATCGTCTTGTTTCTTTCGCTTTCTGTTCTCGCTTTTTCATTCTGTCCTGCGGTCTTGTCACTGCGACGGGGATGATTACTTCGCTTTCAAGTGAATGGATATAGGGAATTGATTCGATGATTTGAGTTTCACTTTCTTCTGTTATATAGTTTTTTAGTTCTCTCGTAACTATGTACTTCAAAATAATTATATAAACTGGCATTAATAATTGCACGTAAGTATCAATGAATTATTATCAGCCCGTATGAAATTTTCAAAGGTTTTCAAGTTAATTATTTTTGTAAAGCCATTATTATCGTACTAAAAAATGGAAAGTTTCTGCATTTTTGTTTTGTAAATTATTTTTAATATCATTCGATGTTTATCTTTCATTTAAAACATTCTTTTGGTGAAATATAGATATATAATAATATAAAAAAAGAGACATTTCTCTGATCGAAAACCTCGGAAAGGAAAAATATTATCGCTCCGACGGCAGAATGAAATCGTAAGCACTTTTGAGCAGTTCAGATCTGATCTGTGCGGACGAGGAGAGGGAAAAGTGGGTGTGACGCCGAGTCAATTCCGATCGGCTTGGCTTTGCCTCGGCTCGCGAGATAACGCCGGCTCTTTATTAATCGGCCCGTGGGCACTCGGATATCTAGGCACGCACTCTCTCCAAGGGTGGACAATTAAGTAATTAAACAAATCACACAACGCAGTTATTGATGAGTCGGGACCCGCCCGAGTACGCAGGGCGCGAGCTGGTGCATTCGTTCGACTCGTGGCGCAGCATTTACATCTCCAAGTTTTTTTTATCTCGTCAAGCCTCTTATATCCTACTATTCTACTGCGGTGCATTTAGTTCCTTTTTGCAAAAAAGAAATTATGGAGCTTGTTGCATAGTCTTGCCGTTGAAGAGACATAATTCCTCCCTCTTTTTTGTAATGCATTATATGAATACGTAAATAATTATGAAATATACGTTGATAACAATCAAGGAAGTGAATAAATATTCTCATATTACTGTTATTATCTACTTAAATAGAGACGTTTAAGTGTTTATCACTATAGTGGTATAAGGTACAATCAGCTAACATTTTGAAAAAAAAATTTTCAAAAAAATTTTTAATTAATTCCAAACAACTAAAGTACGTATTTAAACGTAGATATTTCAACAGGTGTTTCAAAACCTCGCTTATAGATTTGAAGTTAAACATTGATATAAATCTTGAACGAATGCACTGAATCGAGAATCGTGGCCGGGGGAGAAATCCCGAGTAAATTCAGCTCGCTCTTCCACGACCCATCTTCCCAAAAATCCAATTCCCCGCTCGTCCCCCGCGTTAAACTTTCCGCATAAAATTCCAATTCGGCGAAAACACCGGGTAAATTATTCCTCCCCGAACAGGAGCAGCACTTGGGTCGAAAAAAGTGGCGGTGCACACGCTCTCGAACTCGAGAGCACACGTAGCTCGCGCGCGGCCGACACATGAGGGAGACGTATAAATAATTGATTGGGTACTTGTTGGGCCTAGCCGGGGCATTAATAACGAGTAGAATCGCTCTCGAGTTCTCGCTCGTGCGAGGATCGTGTCAAGGACCACCCGGGGGATACCCCGCCGCGGTACCCCAGCGGCGGCCTTTCTCTCTCTCGCTCGCGCTCTGCCGGGGACAGACGACACGGTGCAATCACGGACCGAGCGAGAGAGAGAGGAGAGAGCGCGCTAATAAATTATTAAAGGCAGCCGCTGGGAATGACGCGCACCCTGAGCTCTGCGGCTCGCTGCTCGATCCCCTCGTTTCGGCTATACTTGACTCCGCTCGATCGTTGATTGCACGCGCTAAAGAAATAAGCCCGGGAGGGGGTAGCTTTTATTATTTCTAACCGCGATGTGTGCCGCTCGTATAAGCTCAAGCTCGCCTTTCGTGATGGCAGTTTTTTTCCCTCGGCGGCTATTGTCACCGCCGTAATTGAGCTGATTTGCGGCTGTTTTTCCCTTTGGTGGGTGCGGTTTGTTTGGATTGCGATCAATTGCGAATTACTTACAGGTATTGAGCTCTTATTATGAAAAAAAGCTGGTGAAGTTTTATATTAAATATAAATGACATTAGCACTTAAATATTTTATATTAAAACGTGTATAAAGTATGCTAAAACCTATCTTCTTTTCCTAGCGAATATTACAGAAACGCTTTTTTCATCATTAATATCAGCATTTATAAATAATTCTAGGTCGTGATGATGATGTTATTGAATCCGCGTAAATTATTGTAATTTAAATGATTACCCAATAATTGATAATTGTTTGCTAGAAAAAGCAATTTATTGAGTGAGATCATAATTTGAATTAGCAGTATACTTGAAATTTTTATCGCTGAATTTTGTTAGTATTCTACAATCAGATTCTTTGCTTTAAAAAAATAACAATAATTTTTTTACAAGAATTACTAATAACATCGAATGTAACTCTTAGAAGATCGCGAATATAAATTTTGAAAAATAATTTTCAAACATATTTAATAAGTTTTTATTTCCATTAACCTTCACACTGTTTTACTAAGAAATCAGTTAGATGTAACCAAAGAGATGCTTTAGTACTTATTGTTCACTCCAGTGGTCTTCCATCATGAGTGACACATGTATGCTACATTTATCTAGTCAGTCACGCACGACAGTTTTTCACTTATCGTTAGAAACTGGACTCGGCTGACTTTTACGAGCCGCAACGTCACGAGAAGTTAAACTTTTGATAAATTTATTATCTTCTGGCTTTTGTCTCGAATGATCAACGACTAAATTAGTAAAATTTATTGCAGCATTGAGATTATATTACATAAATATATTGAATAATTGTTTTTAAAATTGATTTTACTTATTTTAAAGGATATTTGTTTTCATTTAATGTCACACTCGCGTCATATCCAACTTTGTGAATAAATAATGAAATTAATTTTTAATATAGTAGGGGAAACCGTTCATTTTCTTTCGCAAATGCACTGTAATTCGATTTTCCGTGAAAATAAATTATTCTTCACCCTACCAGCTGCATAATTAATTTTTCCGATCAATACACCTAACATCCCTATAATTGAACATATTGCGACATATTGTCCCCGCGTGCGATACAACCTCCCGCACAAAACGCTGTGAAATTCCTTTGAATCGATAAGTACCCCGACGTTCGTTTCCTCCTACTCCGACGCTGCCCCGCGCGGGGGCCACAGTCGGCTCCGCGCGCGGCCCGCAACAAAGGGCTAAAAAGACCGAGAAGTCCGAAAAAAGCAATTAATCCTAGAAAACAAAAGTCGGCGGCTCACGGGCGTGCGAACTAGTCCCGAAAGTTCGCCGCGCTTTTATGCATTTCCGTTCCCACACGCGTTTGCCTCCGTCCCTCGTCGTGGCCGGGGCGCAGCTTATAACAAATGAGAAGATCGCGCCGGCCCGGAGGTACCGGCGCCAGCAGCCCTTTGGTCGGGACCGCCGACCCTCTCGGCGCGCCGGCGAGAGGCCACTTTCGCCGAGTCAAGGGTTGCCGGCAGCCTCCCGCCAAGACGCAGCGGCCCGTCGGCGGGGCGAGCCGCTGTGCGATCGATCTGCTAATTTTCCGCTGCTCGCGGTTTTCGCCCGGGTACCGTTACGCGCAAGGTCGAGCCGCCGCAAGGGTAAATTGTAATGGGCCCACGCAGCCGCGAGGCTGCTGCTGGATTTCCGACCGACGCAAGGCGCTCGCATGACGAAAGGAAAAACGGAGCCGGAACGGTACTCCGAGTTTTATCTTCGCACGGGATCTTGGTAATTTGGCGAGTTTTCGGGAGGCCACGCTGGAAAAGGTTGTGCAATGATCGATAGATGCTTTCTAATGGTTTTCTGGATACTTTGTTCAACGGTCACGGTAATGAATACAAAGTTGCTCTTAACGGTAGCAAAACTTGTCCTTGTTTCTTTGCTCCTCAAATTGAAAATGTATTCAATTAAAAATATTTCTGAGCAAACAATGGAAAGTTGAATGATAAATAAACTATTTATTGTTTTTCGTTATTCTATATAGAGAATAGCAAAAAGCTTTTCAAAAAGGTACTTTTTTGCTTTACAAAAAATTACTAAAAATAAAGACTTGTTAATTTTTTTTTTCGGTATGATCTTAAAAAATTAGAAGTACTAATTACACTCGGTTTCTCCTTATATGTACGTCCGCGCAACACCGCAGCGTCAATGCGTTACTCTATCAATCTATTTACGACGCATACTTCGTTAGATTCAAAGCACGTGTGTCAGCAGGCAGTATCAATGTATCGTCATCGAGCGATGGGAGGCTGGAGTAATAACGAACTTTAACGAAGCCGTCAAAGCCCAGCTGGTCGGCGCGACGCGCGCATTAAAGTGACGAGCTAATTTCGCGCCGCCCCGAAATAAATCGATCCATTAGCGCATCGCGCTCGACGTCGAGAGGGAGACCTCGCTCTCGCAATTTTCGACGGTTCTAATTTGTCAAAGCTTCATTACGTGGCCACGACGAGACCCATACTTATAGAGCGCGCGGCTATAATCATAGTTTAAATTTGGACCCCGGAATCGGGGGTGTCGAGCGAGCCCATTGAAAATCAGAGCCGAGGCTCGCGCTCGCTTCCCTCCGATGCGTCCAATCAGTCCCCCTCCCCGCCGCCCCCAGCTCGATGTTACACGTCGAGAAATCGAAAGCGAGCGATCCACGTGAGGTGGATCTAAAAATTTATGGGTGAAAGACACGAGATGAGTATTAAAATGTCACAAAAGAGTCACTAAACTGAACTGTTCTTGGTTTGCTCCGTTTGAATAGTGTCAGCAAAAAATTTCTTGATCAATTTTGTTATCCATTTAGTGGCATGAGGGGTAATAAACTAGCAATAATAAGAAATTTCATTAAAACCAAATTTTAGACATACTTTACAAGTTATAAATTGCAGGATATTACAAAGTTTATCATAATAGCAAACTTATCGATATGTCAATACGAAGAAAGCATTTCTGACCAAAATCATCGGAAAATCCGAATGAGCAAAACGCCCAAAATCCGGCGGAACAATTCAGTGAACGAAATCGAGATGAAAAGTGGAAAGGCAAAAGTGAGAAGGGATAAGCGCGTTGGTGCAGCGGGCGCACAATGCAGTGGGTACTGCCTAAACGGAACGCGAGCGCATTTTGATACGCAGTGGCGTCCATTAATATTACATGAGGGAGGGTTCGCGCCGCGGATCCCTGGGAATCGTGGCGCGAGCTCGCAGCGCACGCGCGCGATGCATCACTTCCGCCGCGCACTCGGCTGATCCGAGCGAAGCCGTCGAAAACAATTTTTGCCGTGCGGTCGCTCCGCTCGACGAATCCAACGAGTTTGCCGAATGATCGGCGTGCTCGAGTCTCTTTCCGTCGGAATTGTTGGGTCAATCTGCACTCAAGAATATTTACGCCAATGTGTGAAATAAACATTTTTTTTTTAAATTTTGTTGCGCGTATTTTTTATGAGTGTTAAGTTAATAAGGAAATTCTTAGCGCATTCAACTGTAATTGTAATTGTAAGTAAATTTTATTCGTGTTGGTTTATTATTAAAGAAACAAAATGATTTACACACCGATACAATTGATAAATAAGTCTCGATGAACGGCGAAAATAAAAGCGAACAGGGAGGGTGCATTTACTTTATAGAGGAACGAAATGAAACGAGTTGCGCGCCCATTTCAAATTGTTTTCTCTTTCCATTCTTGATCCTCGAATCGCGTCCCATAAATATGAGAAATAAATTGAATTATCTGCGGCGCTGGATAATGATAGGTTGAATCTCGATCTGTGAGACTCTCAATTTAAGTTCATCCTTTGTTTTTGCATTTCTTTTCGAGCACTAATACAAGGATATTAGTTTTATTTATCGAAATCAGTTCATTTAGTTTTTTATGTTACTTAGTAATTTAAAATAAAACTGTAATTTACAATTAAGTTCTGTTTTAAGTAACAATTTTGTTTACTTACATGATAAAATGTATAGTCATCAGAAATTTGCAAAATTGAAACTTACCTGAAACAAAAAAGGAATAAATTATTATATTTATAAAAAAAAGAAGAGTTAAATAGAAGAAAAAGATTTTTGGGTGCTATTTGATTGATCTACAATTCGTTGCAGCACAGTATCTGAATCGCCGCGAGAAACTAGAAGCGGAACGACAAACGATAAAGTCCAAAAAATGGCCTTTGCTTTGTATTTTAGTAAGAAAGCGAGGAAGAGGGACAGATAAAAAGCGAGAGCGAACTGGCGCGCGATCAGCAGCCACGTAGTAATTAAGGGCCCGGGGTACTGGAAGGAAGGGTGATGCGTGGCTCTTCTCGAGGGCGTTTTGAGCGCTTCTCATGGCGCCTGAGTTTAATTGGTCCGGGCCAGCAGTTGCACCGCTCTCCCCCAGCCTCCTCTCCTTATTCGCGCTCTTCTAATTAACTCCTTTTTGCTCTGATTAATCGCATTCGCGGCCACTTTGCGGACCAGTCCGCGAGTCAATTTTGCCGGGCGCGAATCCCTCATCAAAATTCGCTCGCCGCGCGCCGTTGACCGAATTACATCGGCCTTTGCGGCGCGTAATGGTTTGCGAAAGTGCGCGGAGCCGCGCGTGATTTGCGAGAAAGAGAGGGAGCTTTTTTCGCCCGACGGACCGGGGCGAACGGCCGGGGATGGAGGAAACGAGGAAAATGGAACGAGGATGCGGAGATGTATTAATCTTAATGAGGCCCCGGGATGCGCCGATCGTAAGATAGTTTAATACGCGCGAGCGGGCATGTTGGAGGAAAGGGCGAAGAAAAAGTTTGCTTAAAAAATCCACGTAGGCGGCCCTCGGCTAAGTACACATTTATAAGATGATGACAGTACTTTGAATAGCATTAAACGGAGTTACTTTCTTGAAATACAAGTAACCGACTATGTCAATGTGTGTACGTTCAATCACACAAAAATCGTCATTCTTGCGTATGGTAAAATGATATCGTGTATGTCGATTATGCGATGAAGAACGTTAATACGAGAATAGTTAAAAAAGTCTCTTATTAAATAATGAGTACCCAGCACTCCAAGAAAATTACTATATGCATAAAAAGAAGAGGTTCAAACTGGATAAACTTCTATTTTCTTGTGTGACTAGCTAATAAAGCAGGTGGGGCAAACGGTACTCTTCTTCTAATTACCATAATAATTATATATAGGGAGCTTAAAATAACCTCATCCTTATAGGTTCTAGAACCTCGCGAACATTTTACCTACATACATTGTAGACATTTAATTTCACGGAGGATTCCAGTAAAAGCACCAGAAATATTAAACATGCACTTTCAATATCGCAGCTGGAAAAAATTCAGCTTCGTTTTAAAATATAAATGTACACGCGATGCTGGATTAAAAGACGAGACCCAAGTGTCAGCGGGTACGGGTAGGAGGAAACGCCGAGCGACGCTTCTGCCAGAAAAGGCCATACGTGACTCTGCGGAAGGCGAATAAAAGGCGAACGAGCTTATATAAAAGGAAGGAAGGAAGACGCCGAGTGAGTGTACTTTGAAGGACGTGATAGGGATTGGCGATTGGCCTCTTGAAAGTGCCGAACGCGCATGTACACTCGCTGACTCGGGTATTTTCTGAATGCGCAGCGGAGTATAGCGAGACATTGCACCGGATTCCCCCGGATCCTCTTTTCCTTCCTCCGGGCAAGTCCTTGTCGCTCGAAATGTGTATGTGACTCTGCGAGTTCATTCCTCTTCGATTTATAAATAAATTATTTAGGATTTACCTTGATAAATTTTTTATCTATATAGGCATTTCGATTTTTTTGTTCAAAATTTTTACAAAGTCCACTCTTTTATCATATCTTTTTTTATTGTAAAAAAGAAGAACAAAAGCAAGTAAGTTAAACAATAAAAATCACGTCAAAACGAAGCACTTTTTCATTTTCGCTGTTTCTGTCAAAGCCACGGCGGCCAGAGGTGAAAAGGTTGGCCAATAAAGCCCGAAAAACGAAAGTAGCGCGGAAGATTGCTCAAAGGACAGGAGGGGACAAAAAGGCGCGAATGGGCGATAGGAAAAAAAACGAGCAGCGGGGGAAAAAAGAGCGGCGCCGCGAAAAACGAACCACCCACTCGAACGAAGGGGGCAAACAGCGCCGTAAAGGTCCCTTTCCGCGTCATGGCCGAATGGACTCACTCGGTGCCGACGAGCCAAAAGGGAAGAGCTGGCAAAAAAAAGGAGTCCTATATACGTCCGCGCACCAAAGTCCGCTCGAGAGGACAGAGAGACGGTCGGTGATAAAAAAAAAGAGCGGAAACTGGAGAGGAAAATCGACGAATAAAAAACCGTATGAAATAGCGTAAGGGGTGAAGTACGTTTTTCTTCGCGAAGATTCGAAGTTTTATTAATTTGATATATTAAAGTTAAACATCTGACTCTTCTTTTTTAATATCTTGTGATTTTATCAAACAAGTATATCTTGCGATTTAATAAATGTTTTCCTAAAATTGATCGCTACTGGCAGTAGTCAGTGAACCGAATGAAATATTTTTGTAAATGCAGTAGACAATATAAAGGAAGATGAAGCGACATCAATAGTCGGAGGTTCGATAGTGGAAACGTCGGCGTGAATTTCCTGCATGTCCCTTTGATAGGAGAGCCATAGAGAGAAAGCGAGCGCAGGTCGGGCGACCTCATGAATTTTCCGGGCGTCTGTCGCGTAGCTCGCGTGCATGCACACCCGGAAGTCCTGCTTCGTATTCATAGAACCGGCTGTTCGAGCGCCCCGCCGACTCATCCGTCGACCGCGAAACTGCGCCATCGGATCCTTCGGCAAATCTATCTGGCGGGTGGCTTGTCAGGGCCAAAGGGAAGGGAAGAATTTACATACTTTTATCTGCATTAAAAGGCCCCTTTCACGATCTTTTGCCAAATCCTCGCTCGAATATATTTTTTCGATAAAGGAAGTTAGAGAACATCAATTTCGATTTATTTTTTGCTATTCGACACAAAAATCTTTGACAAATGAATTGGCACTAATATTCTTTCTTATAAAGAACAAGGATTTTTCATTTACATTTTTTTTTTTATTTTAATTTAATGATACATGCATACATAATGTCTAATAGCTGTGCATATCTAAAATGTTGTACAACTAAGATGGAGAAAGCAAAAAATTGTGTAACGTTTGAGCTACTTTACTTTAGAAAAATAATCGAGGGTAAGGTTAATAGAACCGGGGACAGAATAAAGGCAAAATTGGCTCGGATAATTTGAAAGAACTTATAGTCGACAAACGCTGTCTTTCGCAATGTAGGCCCGACGCACTTTTCCCGTTAGGAAAAGTTCCTTTTTTCCAGGATCCGCAAGGTGCACGTTCGGTCGCGTTTGCAATAGTTATTGGGAGCAACGGTATACGCGAGGCTCGTCCAGTAAAAAAGTGATATCACGACGCAGGCCGCGACGTCGGTCACGCGACGACAGTGAGAGCGGCCTGCAATTCGTGGCGTGCGTGTGCGTCACTCAAAAGTCAGCCTAAATTTCTCCAACGCGACGTATTCTCACGCATCTGAGCCGCGATCCGAGAATTCGAACTTTTCTCAGAAGAAATTTTCAAACGAGAACAGCCGTGCCGGTAATAAATAAAGCTGTGGCGTTAATTTTTAATATTTACTCTTTAATGACGCAGCTGCCGATGCTGATGAGAAAATGTAGTTGTGCGCAAAATTTTAAGATTTAATTTAATGTCGATAATAAAAAAGGTCAGATAGTATATCGTTACTAGCAAATAATTTCAAACTAATAAAAAACTGATTTGACATGGATTGAAAATTATTGAATAAGTATTACGTTGATCTTACGTTTGTTCCTTTAGATACTATGTAAAGCTGAATAAGTGAAATGGTCTCGAATGCGCTTAACGTAAAATGTCGTCCACTAATTGCACGTAATATGTGGAAGACATTTGACGTAGAATAAGTGGCCATTACTTTCCTTGTTTCATTAAGTTTCACTTATTCAACTTTAGAGGGATACCTTCTCTGCAAAAAAGCCTTTATACATTTTATACTGAAATGAACACTCATTAGACTCACTTAAAAATGAATATCAATTGCTACCTGCGCTAACCGTTAATACATACAATAACTTCTCCGGTAAACGTTTGTAAGAGTTCGCTCATCATAAAAAATTGCTTCGCTTTAGCAAGATCGTATTCTGCGTGTTTCTACCTATCATCCGCGCACCCGACGACGAGTGCACCCGCGCTCTCCTCAGTCCAACTGCCAATCTATATCTGAGCCTGTTCAATATTTCATTTTATTCTATTCCCGCGCGCGGGGTGTGTTTTATATCGATCTCCGCGCTTTCGCTTTCTGTTTCTCACGCGTGCGTGCAAACACAAGAGTATCTCTGCGTGCACGCGCGCACGCGGATGCATTACACCTGTCTCACTCGCGTTTGGCATTTTAAATGAACCCCTCATTATCATTCAATTTTAATGCTAAAAATAATATTGCTCGGATCTATGAGCGCGCGGGCGCCGGCGACATAGCTGTGTAATAACTTGTTAAAGACGCGAGCCGGGGTAGACGACTATTTTTACATGCGCCGGGAATAACGATTGTTAAAGCGGCGTCGTTAAACTTTCATCCGCTGATTGTAGGTGCAAAGACAAACAAACGATTAATCCATAAGCGGAGAATTTTTAGCGATTTTACGTCGAGTGCCGGCGAGCTCACTTTTATATAAACGTTGCATGTCCAATTAGGAGGTAGAACAAATTAACGATTTTGCAAAGTAAAAAAATGTGGTGTCGAGTAATTAAGTGTAATTAGAAATCACACGATATAAAACGCTTCTTAAATTTAACTGGAGGTGTTTTAAATTCTAAATAAACGTTTTATACATTCTTTAATAAATTGACGCGAGTGCAACGCGTGCAATTCTTATGCAACAAAGTGATATAATTATATCTTATAATTATAACTTATCTAAAGTGCTATATGAAGTGAATTGCAAGACAATTTAGTTTTAAATTCCTCTAGACTGACCGAAGAGTTGCACAATATGTTCACGTTTTAAAATGCCGTCGAAAAAAAGAAATACTTCCAGAAAAATGTTCGTTTTCAAAATCCAAATGAAAAAACAACTTCATGCTTCAATTACATTTAAATGCTCAAGCTGATAAGCTAAAGGTCAAGCAAGTATATTTTCCTTAATCACGCAGGACACAATTTTTTCCAATTAGTTACACATACCTCACATATCCCCCCGAAAAAAAATGCCGTGCGTTCCATTAACGCACGCAGTTCGGTGGTTGGACAAAAAACTCTCGCCAAGGTCGCTTAGGGTTGCGTGCGCACGAAACGGGTCCCGAACCCGCGGCGAGAATCCGCCGGGCCGTGTCTCTCTCCTTTTCTCCGCTGCATTACGGCGCACACGTACGCGCGCTCGCGGCGCGTTACACATGCGCGCCAGTGTAATGAGGATGCCCGCGCTCGTTCTGCCGGCGACGGCGGCGGCGGCGACGCCAAAGGAGAGTCACGACTCGGGGATCGAGGCGACCGCACTGCGACTCTACGTGAGCTGCAGCCGGAAGCTCGTTTTCTTTGCCGCTCGCGAGTGTGGCGAACTCGCGTTTTTCGACGGAACTTTGTCGCGCTGACTGAGCGCCCGCTGCGGATTCCCCCCCTCGCGGGACGCTCTGAATTTTCTACGAGCTGGGAATACGATTTCGAGGCTGTGGAAAATTTATATTTTATTTTGCAGCGATATACCTCCATTCCTCACACCTATTCCTCGACTATTTGTCTTTCTTGACAAATTCTTAACTATTTACTACCATTTGAGTTTGACGCGGCTAATTTGGTGAATGAAAAGTGCCGGTGATTTATCAATTGAGAAACGAAAAATACGCGGCGAACTTGGACGCGTTTTTCGCGTTGCATATTATGCGTTATGTGCTTGTAAATTTTTAAAAACTACTATTATCGTTCGCACGTAATTATCGACTGAATATATATGAGAGCCTAGTGATATTGACACATAAGTTTCCTCTCATCGTATAATGTCTTAATGACCCACACTAGACATCGGCATTAAATGACATAATATTCACGTGTCAGTTTTAATGTCCGCTTGTCGCGCGTGATTGGATCGACCTTCGGCTCGGCGTGCACTTTTTTACCCCCTGCGATATCCGCGCGAGCGCACGAGCGCCGGGCTTGTAAAACGAGGTGACAACTAGCTCGTTTTCGTTTTCATTTTCCGTAAGGCGTCGCTCGCTGCAGAACTTCCACTTTGCTCTCCTGTTGCGTATAATTACGCGCGACACTCCTGCGCATCTTTTAATGACGTACACAAAAAAATTTATTATTTTCAGAACGAGTAACAATACAATCACTGATGACGTTTTAGCGAATAATTAAATTTCAATGTACCTACCTAATTGCAGTGATTGAATAAAAATCTTCAATGAGCATCAAAATTCGTCGTAAAAGAGGATATTCTCGACGGAGGAGCGACAGCTCGGAGTCGAAAAAAATTTGAAAAGTCGACGCGTACGTGAAGTTATTAAAGCCGGAGAAAGGATCATCGATGGTTCCGGGAATCGAAGTCGGTGCCGACTGTCGGAGCGGAGCCGCAGACATGTGCCAGCGAGGGATCACGAGCTGAAAGGAATCGCCTGGAACAGGAGACCCCGCGACGTCCCTCCTGGAGCTCTACCCAAGGTCGGGAGCCGTCCCGACGTGGAGCACGCGATCGAGACCCGCCGAGCGTACGCACTTAAACGAGTCTCCCCGATTACCTGCGAACCGCAAATGAGAAGGCGAGTTTGTGCGGCTGTTCCTCAAAGAATTCAATATTGACCGCGCGTAAACGAAAGCGGATCGGCGATCGGGTGTGATTCGTAAACAAATTTCTTTTTTTTTTTTGGGACGTTAATCTCGTTAAATTCAAGCGATTGAGACGTGCAATAATTACTTAAGTAGATGAAGTAAATAAATAAGGGAGGCTGAAAATTATGCGAAATTGCCTGGGATGCAAGAGCACTACGAAATAAGTAATTGAAGCAGTAACTAATGGCGTGTATTATACAAATGACTTTGGGAGAAGGTACGGTCAATGATCTCGCGTCGTCTCTTCATCTTCCTGGCTTCACGTGTAATTAAATTGCAGTTAGCAGTACACACAGTATTACTTGCTCGTACGTTTTTATTGATGACGAGAAAATATTCCCGTACAAAAATGAAGGCGTTTTTTTAGTCTTTCGATAATAATTTATTTCATTTCATTAATAATCGAGATAGAAAAATATTAAATTTAAATTTTTATATCGTCGTATCGTATGTTTGCAGCTTTTTTTGCTCGAAAAAATCTGAAGTGCATTTTTTTTTCTGTTAATGATAAAAGCGAAAGCGATGTGCATAAAGTTTATGCATAATGTAATTAATGTGGATAGACAGGTAGCAGGTACTTTACACATTTATGAAATTATCTACAACACAGAACTGAAGGTTTAATTTATGAATTAGAGCTTCAAATTTTAAAGTACTATAAGTAGAACTAATAGATCGTTAAACATTTATATCTCGTTACCCATTGATACCAACATTTCTGTTTACTTGTTTTTATGTTTTATGTCCAACTCAGATTGACCACGAGCGTGGCAAAATCGTCTCTTTTAGATTCAGTTCATCGCGATTACTCGTATTATTCACTTTGTTAAAGGGAGAGGAAGAGGGATGGAGAGTGACAACCTTTCGTGATTCCACAAATTCCTCTTCCAAGAACGCGTCATTCTCAAAGTGATAAGCATCGACTTAATGACTAATTACATTATTTTATTACTTTTACCATGTTTCCACAATTATAATAATTATTTTTACCAAGCTTAATTTATCATGATTCTCCCGTACTTTATCATCGTAATTAAATGTCGCTCTTCTCTCTTGAATACATCAAAAGTTATTACTGTATATACCAGCCCAATTCAGAAATAATGTTTCGATCTTTCATACTAATGTGAATAAAATAGAATGATTAGCCTTTCAATTAGACCACTAATAGAGCACGATAAATAAAATGCATTTGATATAGCTTTAAGTGTTAAGGTATTCAGGTTTGAAACTAAAATGAAGGCAAAATTACAAGGGTGCAGTGTAAACAATCATAACACTTCCTTGTCGAGCGTTTGTAAAAAAAATCGGCGAGCGCATCGCGTGGATTTTTTCCCACAGCGCAGCTCGGAGAGAAGGAGATGCGCAGCGCGGCGTGGTGTGCGTCACTGACCCGGCGCGCATTTTTGAAAATGGTCGGCGGCTCGTCTGGCGCGCCTTGGGCCGGGCGATTATCCTGGAATGAGGGGATACCGGTATCGCGCCCTTGCGTCTTCTATCCGCGATCGGCCGGGCGCGATCGGGGCCTTTTCCGTAGCAGCGCGCGGCGACGACCCGGGCGAAATCGCCGGCGCCGCACACCCACGTAACGACCCGGGACCCCGGCCTTTTTCGATCGATAATGTGTATTTTGCGTCCCTGTAAATTGCGACTCTCCGCGCGCGCGCTTTACGACCCCGGCGCTATGCGAGCGGCTAAAAATAAATTCAATTTTCCAATAAACAAGTTTTAAGGAGTTAATAGGGGAAAATGGTGTGCTCTTACGTTCAAGATTTTTCTCGGGTATAAGATGCTATCTTGCCTTACTCATATTTTCATTTATTTTTTCAATATACAAATGAGGATATTTATATTTTAATTTAACAAGGACTATTATTTATTATAAAAAATTCGAAAATAATTACTTCTATACATCAATATATTTATTTATGTAGCAAATATTAGAACTTTTTTAAATTACGACATAAAATGAAATAAATCAGTGATAAAAGTTATGATATTTTAAATACGCGCAAATACATATGTAACATGAAAACCTAAATCCAGTGTGTTAGACAAGTGTTTCTGTCTCTGCTCCGATCCCAATAATATTTATTCATACATTCGGCAAATGAGTCATTAAGAAAACCAAAAATAAATTAATATTTGATCTTTTTCACCGTATAATCCTTTTATGCGGAATTGAATAACAGAAGGTCCGCCGATCGGCCCGGCGCAAAAAAGAAGAAGGAACCGATAGCTTTAACGCGCGATCGTTTTATGCAAATGCTCGAGCGGGTATATATTTCGGTGATTTAGCACGCTCGGTTGATCGCGCGCCCGCCGAATGACACGAACATATACGTGAGCGGCGATTTCATGACGAGTCGTTTGATGCCCTCGCGCTGGCAGCCGGGCATAATTCGATTAGCATATTTTCCCTTTGCGGCGCGGCGTATAAATAATACGGCTTAATTAGCGCAGGAGGCCCGCGAGAGGATCCCCATCCTTTGACTCCGCTCTCCCCGATATTTCCTGATTATAATAACCGCGAGCGAATTCGGGGCCGAGTGTAGGGACCCTGCCAATAATTTTGCGCGTTTCCAGGAACCGGCCACGGCGTGCATTCGCTCTTAACGGCAGTCGAAGGTACTTTCCGATTTAATTCGCTTTGAATCATTCTGATTAATGGCGACTCCCGCTTCTTGGAAAAGCGGGTGTAGCGTTCAAACGCCGGATAACGCGAGTTTCGACTTCAAGGTTCGGTCGATATATAATATTCCTTTTATAGCGCTTTTTGTTTTATGCGTTTTGCGCAGGGGTTTCAGAACCGGAGGCATTCGACGGAAGGTTTCGACGCTCAGCGCAAAATTTATTTTACCTAAGAGAAGCTGAGTCTTCGAGGGCACGATCTAATGTGCTTCTGTGAAAAAAGTGTAGTTTCGAGGAGCAACGAACGATGCGTGAAAGAATTCGTCCTTTAACGGAAGCTAACTAATAGCTTGAGATGCTGAAATTGCAGGTAGATTCCGTCACGTAAAATATACACGATGTTAAGTTAGAAATAATACCTAGGAATTTTCATGTTAAAAGTTATGATTACAAGAGACATATTAATGCAGTTTTATTGTTGCGACAATCGCCTATTAGATGTTACCTCATTCAATTTTCAATGACCTGTTGCGTATACTATAACATAACTTCGATATTTAAGACCGCGATAAAAAGAAAATGTGAAATTTCAGTGAAAAAGTAATTGGTGCTTTTATCCACTTATTCAAATTTTTTTTCAAATATTAAATTGGAATTTTTATAAAAATAAAAATAAATTACCGATAAGAAAATATTGAACAAAATATTGTAATATCTTCAATGAATCGTACCAATGCTGGGTCCACAAAAGAAAGTGAAAAAACAAGGGCACACGAAAAAAGGGGGCAAGAAAAAGGCCAGGAAAGGTCTCGTCGCAGCCGCGTCTCCGCTGCAGCAATATATCGCGCTTCTGGCGTTGGGCCGGCGATGACTCGCGCGCCTCATCATCGCCACGGAGCTTCCGAGATTTCCGAGAAGCCCGGCCGGAAAGAACAATAAAAGTAATCACTTCAACAAACCGAGTCCGGGCGCGCTCCGGGCTCTCCGCGGCGGCGTCGGCGCCCCTAATGACGGCCTAATTGCTTTCCAGCGCACTGAGCATCACGGAAACGGCGCGGCGCTCGTTTCGCGAGGAGCGCGCCAATTTGCGCAGTCCTCTCCCTCGCCGCGACCCAATTAATTCCGAACCTCGTAGCCGGCGAGACTTTGCCCGCGTGTGGCAGGCGCCACGGACGCCGACTGGCGTTTCCTCGCCGAACTTTTTATCGTCTTATCGGATGGAGATACGCTGCTGACGCTTCGAATGACTATAGTCGTGTCACGCTAAATCTGACGGGCAAATTCTACACCCGTTTGTCCATTTTGCGCTAATCGGAGCAGCCTTTTGGTGACGATTTTTAGTTATTATTTATCAAGTAAAAAGGCTTTTAGAAGCGATATCGATGATTTTTTATCAAGGTGACTGCTTACATTCTCCGCCGAACGGAAGTATGAAGATTGATGGAGAAATTCGGCTAGTTAAATTTTACTTCATCAAAATTTTAGCGAATCATATGCATATGTTGCTTCAACAAGTATAGTCGAATGTATTATTCAATATGCTCTTAAAGTTTTCCAAAGTAATAACTTATTTATTTCAATAGTATTTTAAAAAATCAAAAGTGGACTATTATCTGTCCCTATGAAGCTGTTTTTATTTCTTTCCGAATAAGCCAGAACCCGAAAGTGAGAGATCGCATTAAGGACGGGAAGGGAGCAATCTTAGACCATCTGTCGATGCCAGACTTAGGGGCGATCTAAGTTGTTGAACTGTCTTACCACTTTCAAATTTACAAAATTCCTATTTTTTTCCATCACCTCTCGCATAAAAGAAAATCTGCAAAACAACTGCATCCCACATTATAGGTATTAAAAAACATACCTGTTATTACACATAGCACTGAAAGTGAAAAATAGATTCAGCAAGACGATCGCAATGATCAGCGATTAGCGCGGCGCATGCACCGGTAGCCGCGTAAATCGTGCAATCGCGTCGAGGAATAAATTGTAATTGCCGCGCGGCCGCGTAAACATTCGTTCGCGCGGTGAATCTGCTTCGGGGGGAGAGGGGGGCTATATGTCGTGCCTCGCGACTGTTCCTTCGGCCTTTCGTGTCTCTTTTGTCGTGAGCCGCGCATTCGAATCGGCCCGCGTTATCTATCATTGTAATTACAACTCGCACCCTCGCCACCCCCGCGATTACACACCCACCCCTTTTTTCCCCTCGTTTCGAAGGCGCCACCGCGATAGCGAACGGACACGCACGCGCTTTCCGTTTTCATTTTCCGAGATCACTCGCATTCCCTCGTCTCGTTCTTTTTTTCCATTCTTTTTTTTTTCAGCCGCGATTCTATCGAAGCGCGCGACTTGATTTATGATCCCGCTTGTTTTTTTTTCATAAAAAATTAATCTCGCGCGCTTGCGGTTAATTTTTTAGGAGGAAATCAGAATATTAAAGAGGATATTACACTTTATTAATAAATAATGTATTATTTGTGTAAATATCGTGTGAAGTTAATAATGTTAAAGTAGAATCAATTATCGGCTTATAGAAATTCAATTATAATAGTGTGATAAATCCCCTTCTAACACAAAATTAAATTAAAACTTGTAGGGCATAAAATTTATTTAAGAGGATGTAAAATCTAGGGTTCGAAAATTTATTTTAATTTAAAAAAAACGAAGAAAATGTCCAAGCTGGTAAGGCAGATTCCTAACCCTGGGTTTTGCCTTTCTTTGTAACCTTTTAATTACGTATTTGAGATTTTTCACTATTTAACATTAATTTTTATCTCCAGATCAAAAGTACAGTAATTTTACTAACTAAATTCATAAATTATGCAACTCGCTCCAATCATTTTTGTGGGGAAAAATTTCAATAATGCAGTCTCGACGCTCTGAATTTTGCGTCCTCCTTTAGAAAAGCCGCTCCGCTCGAGCAGGTCTCGGAGTAGAGCAGCCTAGCCGGACAGCCCAAGCACGAGAAATTCCTGACCGCGCGTCGCCTTGTCCCGGAGCCGGCAATTATCGCGTACTCGCGGCCTCGCGCTAATTATCCTCCTCCCCTCTTGCCCCTCCAACCCTCGATACAACGGTCCCGCTCTCGCGTGTTGGCCTTTTTTGCGTAGTCTTATCTTGTATCACGGCGCTTCGTCTTCCCTCGCTTACGCTCCTTTCCGCGAGCAATTTTAAACGGAGCGATTTTTGCCGGAATCGCGCTTTACCCGATTGAAACACTGTACTTACTTTATTTTATCCCTTTTTCGATCTTCACGTGTCACACGTACTGTTGGTAATCAAAAAGCATTTTGAATTAATGAATGAGTAGTGGAGAAAGTCCGACCAAAGGTACTTTTTGAATTCACGTTCGGTCTCGTGCGATCACGAAGATAGTACAGGTGTGGTAAATAATGAACGAATTATTAACTAAAATTCTTGATCGCAAGCGCGATAGATCTTGTACGAAGAATTTCATCAAAATTTAGTGTGATCTCAATTAAAAAAATTGCTTATGTCAATTAGCCATCCAGGTAGCATCCGTGCAATATTTTAACGTCAAATTCTTTTCATAAACAATTACCAGAATAGAATAGATTTTTAACACGCACAGAAATTAGCATACGTTTCTATTGACGCAAAAACGTCAGGGTCAGCGTGTATATTGCGTAAGATCGCGTGATCGGAAAAATAGAACGATTTGGCAAGGATTTGCGGAATTTCTCGGCTCCGGAGCAAGAGCCAGCGGGGCTAGCCATTAATACAATAAACTCGAAAAGCGCGTGCAGAGGTACCCTCTCCTCTCGTCCGCTCGGCTTTGCGGATCCGCTCCGCGCGCGATCGAACTCCCTCCCGAGGAGAGCGAGCGCCGAAACGGGGCGAGAGACGCCGGCAGTGCGAGAGGAAGATAGGGGGAGCGAGATAAAAATTGGAGGGGGGTGTGGGGTGGGCGCGCGAGCGAGAGAGCGTCGAAAAACACGAGAGGCGGCCGGGGTGAGCGCGGCCGAGGGAGCGAGAGGGCGAGATGCGGCGAGCCAGATAAAGGAGCGAGAGGGAGGAGGTTCACTTTTGACTCGGCGGCGGCGGCGCGCTCCGTCTCGCTCTCGCTCTCGGGCCGGGTGTAATCGGTTCCCCGAAGCCAGGGCTCATTATCGACCCGTCGGCCTAGCAATTACCTGCGAAACCTCGACTCGCGCGCGCGCGCGCGCCCGGCCAGGCCAGTCCTGCCGTGTGTACGCGCGCGCCCTCCCCTCCTTCGCGTGTATGTACCTTCGCCCCGTTCGCAGACGATCCCGAAAGCGTACGTAGCCGAAAAAACCGGCGGGCCACGCTGCTACGGAGCTGCTTTGAGAACCGCCGCCGATCGCACCCTCGGCCTCCTTTTCGCTCTGATAAGGCGCGCTCCGCTTTGCCTCATTTTATACATTTTTTTTCCTTATACGAAGAATCTATTTATAAAAGAGAGGAAACTTATCAGGTGATCATCGGATTAAGTGGAGAAAATTTTACTATCGAATTAAATGTGAATTCGAAAAATGAGTTCCAGTCTAATAAACTAATTGTACTTGACGTATCGTTAAGAAAAAATTGCAGATAGATCTGTGTAAATTGAAAAAGAAAATTGAAAATAATTTTGCGAGATAAAAACGTCATATACCCCGGTGTTAGTTTTTGGAGCAAGCTTTATACGTGGTGACTCGGAAGGCGGCAACGCCGAGGAGGACGTCGCCACGCCACGAGAAAATAAATAAGGCGATGCAGAAAGCGAGCTTGGCGTGACGATGTGGCCCGCAACCGCACACGTATAACGCGTCCCCATCTTAAGGGCCGTCGATATTGCCTTATGTGTATAATATAAGGCCTGCAAGTGCCGCATAACGAAGGTCATCGATCAGCGTCGCGCGCGCTATAAAAGTATCGGCCTCCTCCGGGATCTCTCGAGCGCACCTCGGCGATCCCGTCATTTTTCATTAGAGTGCGATGTAATGCAAAATGGAGCTGTGATACATTTCATTATTATTGTTTGCAATTCTTGATTGGTCACTTAAGCAAAGTAAAATATTTCGCTGTATTAATATTCGTTTGAATTTCAGAAAAAAATATCAAGATATGCTTATCTGATATTCCCGTTGATTGCAAGTACGCGGAACGCTGCACCTTTTTTAATTACTAAATTATCTTTGTTTTTATAATTTTGAGTAGCTTATTTTTTTGTCTTTGGCGAGACAAATGAGTTGAGAGTCGCAATTTTGCCGTTAAACGTTGCGGCACTGATGACCGTAAAGTGCTGTTAAAAATCTGACTATCTGCAGTAATGACGCTTGTAATATTTTATTTATTTTTCAATAATCAGCTTTTATGATATTTGACATTTTTTATGAAGCAAACATAAATAACAGCTTTGGTTAATTGTTCGAAAATTTGAGAAAATATAAGTTAAATTAGTCGAACCTGTTGTGTCTATATAAATTATTAAATAAAAATTGATGTTTCAAAGCAAAGCAAACACGTCCTTAATTCGATTATCCTCAAAAATCTCTTAACTGATTTAAATTTATGCTTGAAAATCCGGGCGATGAAACCACAAACCCGGCTGAAGCTTTTACGGCCGATTTCTCCAGGGCGTGGAGGAGCTGCCCGCGCGCTCTCGAGCTTGTTTTCACACTTTTTCCGCCCGCGGCTTATGGCTCGCGATTCGCGAAAAAAGGATCGCAAAAAACGTCTCCGCGGCGATCTCGCATTATACGCGCGCATCGACTACCGATAACGGAATTCCGCGGTTCGAGCTTACACACACATACGAGGCGGCCTTTTAAACACGCGTAACGGTCCGATCGTCCATCCGGGTAGCTCCGGCGCAAAAGGAACGAGAGGCGCCCGGCCGGGGAAAATCGGATCCCACGGGGCAGAAAAGCGGCGCGCTCGCGTTAATTACTAAATTATCGAAGAGGCGACGAGGAGGAAAAACGTCCGGTCGCGTGTAGCGCGCGAGAGCCGGGCGAAAAAAAGGCGAGCGCGCCGCGGCGTCGCTCTCGCGTGCGATCGCGAGCGCGAGCTCATCTCTGGCACGCATCCGCGCGCGCCGCGCTACGAGCGAAATTTCTCGGCGAGCCGAGCGATCGCCAACTCGGATAAGTGGACGGCCGGGAAAAAATTTTGTCAATCACCGATCACGCATACGCGAGGAAAACTCGCGCGCGGCGCCCCTTTTTTCCCTCTCGCTCCTTCTTGCGGCGCGTGTGCATGCCCAGATGCCGAGTCATTCGCGCGGCGGTAATATCGAAAATAAGTTCAATTTGTGGATGTGCGATGTACCGCGAGGCTGCTTAGAGTTTCCGGATGCCGTCGAGACTTTTTGAAGCGGGGCTAAGGAAAAAATCTTAAGTGCCGCACGAAATTGCTTTTTAATAAGGTAAGAAATTAGACGGAGCACTTGTGGCGATAAAAAAAGTCTGATGGAAGGATGTGTAATTACTCGTGCTTTGAAAAAGGAATCTCGATTGCATTTTTTCGTCGGGACAAAAAGCGAGAACATTTTTTTTCGCAACAATCGCATCACGAATGTCAAAATAAATGTGAGCGATATAAACTGCAGAAGCGACGACGCCTCTTCGGTGCGAGGAATTTTATTTTAAAAAAATTATCTTATCGACTTATTTGCACTTTAACATTTTTACAGAGATAAACAGGTTAATAAATTTTAAATTATTAAAAGAATTCCACTTCATCCTTATCCGCGCGGCGCTATAATAGATTCAAACTCTACAAGCTTATACGTGATGAATTCGCAATGCCTTTATCCGATTTATTATGCTTGAAGCGTTATCTCCTTATGAAATCGCAAAACTCTATATTACTCATAGTATCTGTCCATCTTTTATTAAATTTTTATTTCTACATCGGAATATTGTTGTGTTTCTCCGAAACAGGTTTTACCGGTAATATTTTTTTCTCTCTCTCCACCCGAGAATAATAAGACTATCAATCACCAATAAAGTATCGCACCGAAAATAGAAAATAAGAATCTCCGATATAAACAAATATATCGAGACATACTCGAAGATTACAGCGCGGATATAATTATGTGGATAGTGCGGGCTATCCGCGAGGATTATTAAATAAATTAGTAAAAATAGAAGATCCCGAGAGCCACGAAGAAGTTATATTGCCAGCGGAACATGACCGTGCGCCGCGGTACTTAAAAAAAAGGAGGCAAAAAAAAAGGTGAAGGAAGGAAAGAGGCACGAAAGGGAGAAGTATAATACGTATACACTCGGCGCGGTATCTCGGCGCTACCGGGATGAGAGGATAGGTGATCTAATTTCCCGGGCAGTCGTGCAGAAAATGATCCCAGTCGCGATTACGAAACGAACGGCTTCCAGTCTTCGCCGCGAGTATACTGCGCCTCGCGTTATAAGCGCCCGACTGACTTTTTTTCCTCCTCCCCCTCCCCCCCTTTCTTTCTTCTTTTCCTGCTCTTATTTTCCGAGCCCCGTAATAATCGCCCGCTTCTCTCTCGGCGCGTTCGGCTTTCCGGCGTGCGTATAGAGCAGCCGGGACTGCGAGTCGATTTTCCACTGGATGGACCGCGCCGCATTCTTCGGCTCGATTAAAATATTCCGATCTCGGTGCGCCGGGCTTGATTGGCTATCCGGAGCAGGGCGCGCGCGAGCGCGAGCAAGTTGCGTTAATCGAGTTTTAAGCTATGCGCCTTTTTGCGCGGCTCGCACTCGCGTGTTTTTACTTAAATGTGATTTTAAAAGTGGCCTCTCTCGGCCTGCGAAATCGTATGGAAATTTATTCACGCCGAGTGTCGACGATAATTTCCTGACTATGTGTCTGACGGGTAAAAAACGTAATTTTCGAAACATTGTTTAAATTTTTTCAATTTTTATGTAATTACGGCTTTTTCGGAGTGATTGGCTTGGGAGAAAGAGATATATTTTTAATCGATTCGATTTTTATTGTGGTTTTTATGAGAAATAATTTGTTATGTCCCCTGAAAGTTACGTAACTGTTGTAATGCAATTATTTTCGTGAAACCAATAACATAAATATTTTTCTTAATTAAAAATGGCATATTGCAGTTTCTTCTTCATCAAAATCATTAAGTTTGAAAACACTTAAAGATACGTCGTTTTTTGCCATTACACTTTTTACATAAAGTACAAGTAATTAAGTGCAGGAAATTGATGTTTTTTTAAATCCATTGTCAAAATCGTGTAAAGTATTAACTCGCAACAAACATCGAGCGCCTATTGATTTACGGCGTTTAAAAAAAAGCCCGAGAGATAATCAACTTTCCAAAATGGTTACAAAAGATTTATGAATGAATCAACGCGAGCCGACGCGTTATACAGTGACGGCTTTGTCGTAACGCACTCCTCTCTCCTTCTCTCTCTTGTTTTCTCGAGGCGCAACGAAAGTGAAACTTTAATGCGGCGTATCGAGAGCCGCTCGCGTAAAATTATGCACGCGAATATACGCTTTTCGCGCGTGGGCTCGCACTTTTTCGTCCCGACGCAAATTTCCTCTCCCCCCGCGGATGATTTATACGTCGTCACGAGGACTGGTCCATTTTACATGTCGATGAATAAATTGATACGCGTAAGTCTTTCGACGATCCAGAAAATCTAGAGCGAATCCTTTTTTTCCTGTGCCTAAGAGCTTTCCTTATTCGGTAAAATCGGAACAAACGACTTCCCGTGAAATCGAGCGGTCAAAGCACTTTTTAATCGAGTGCGGATAAATTAACGTGGCCCAATTGCGGGTACGCAAAAAATTATTGAAAACTCGCCTTGTATGCTCTCTGTGCAGAGATTGAGTTTAGTTTATACATTGCAAAATATTCAAATACTTTCTACGAAAAATAAAAAAGTCAAAAAAGTGTAAACATCGTTAAATTAAATTTTAAATATTCCTTTAAGTATGCGTTTAAATTATGAAGGTACTTTTAAAATAAGCACATTTGCATTTCACAAACAATTACTTAATCTTAATTACCGGCGAATGCGTTGAAAAAGATCGCGGGCGCAATTAAAAGAGTCCGCGAAGTATCATAATCACATCTTATTAAAAATAGTTTAACCTTATCGCAATCATCATGATGCGTAATGAAAAAGTAAACGCGAGCTCATATAATTACAAAATGCTTCAATAATAAGTACACGTAATATTATACAGTAGTAGTGTCAGTAAGATGCGGCTCTCTCGCACTCGTGCGCGTGCGTTAATGAAGAAAAAACCGGCGGAAAGACGAGTTCAAGTCCGAAAGAGAGAGAGAGGGAAGCAAGGCATGAAAACCGATATAAATATGACTTTCAAAATAGCTCGGTAATTTTCCTAATTGCAAGCCGCGCGCGTTAAAAAGCAGCGCAGGCGTCGCTGCGAGCGCGCCTACGTGAGTGAAAGATTCGCCCGTGGACTTTTTCGTTGCCTGCGATTTTTTTATCGCGCCTTAGTACACTGTCCGTGGCGCAAATTAAAATATTATCTTGACAAAGAGCCGCTCTAGAAAAAATCATCGCCGAGTAAGGCTCTTGGGACGAGGACGGGTCTGATGACTTTATATACGCGGGGCTGTGCAGCCAACGCGCGAATTCGCAACGGCTCGCTTGTGTGAGAAGTCAATTGTCTCGGCGCGGAGGTCCCAGGGCTTCGTGCGACGACGATGAACAATGAGTTTTACTCGGATTGAAAAAAAATTCGTTGCTAATGAAATTTAATGCCACGATAAAAGTGTACATAACAGTTTCGATGTGACTATTAAATTACATCAATCTCAAATATTTTAAATTCCGATAAGTGGTGTAATTGCTATCCTAGATACATGTATCCATGCAAATGAAATTAAAGGAAATTGCTTTGAATGACAAAAAGTATTTTATTAAAACGCAAATCGTGATGTGGAGAGGTGACGCATAAAACCTCAGCGGGTGTAGCGCGCACGCGCTCGCGGTTATGCGGTGCCGGCATGGTGGCGGCGACTACGCGGCGCGGCAATTTGCAGGTGCAAAGTTCAGTTCTCCCCCCAGTCAGCTGGGACAGTAGCTGCAGTCGACCGGGAGGAGGGAAACCGCTAATGGCGGACAACTGCTCGCGGATTTTCAAACCGACGGCTTAATCGAGTACGACTGTGACTCCGGCTCGCATTCCTTTGCGTCCGTCGTTTTGCGTCAATTATTTTACCATTTGTTATAATTAAGCGACGGTGAAATTATTTCAATGTCTAATTCAATAATAATTGCATCGCAACTGTAATTCGCAAAGTCACTGACTGTTAAATGTAGATAGTAAGTTAAAAAAAATCACCATTCACACGCAAAATTTGGCAAATTATACATCATTGAACTTGCCTACACTAGTTTTAACAGTACCTGTATACTTTAACGACCGTATTGTTGTAACGAACGTAACGAGGCACACCTCAACGCAGTCGTTCACGTTTCCCCCGTCCTTCTCTCGTTTCTCCTGTTTTTAAGTCAATTATAATTATTAGGCGCGTGTTTGTTCTCCCCCATCGTGATTAGCCGTTCTCCCATGATTTACGCATTTTACCCTTTTTTTAATATTCTCAACCGTTCGTCTCGAGTAACTTCGTTTGTACGTTTTGCACGTAAATTATGTCTTTCAGCCTAAAGTCCGCAACGATTTCGTTACGACTATTTGACGCGCCTTTTGCATATTCGAAACTTTCTACTACTGTGTATCTGTGTACGAGAAAGTACAATGTTTGTTTTCGATTGGAATAATTTGTATGATTATTCGCATTATTTTATTTGTGTATTAATTTTTCTAGGAAAGTAAAATGTTTAATTATAACTATCAATTTATAAAATGCATTAAGTAGAAAAAACGAAGTATGTAAATGAAGCTCTATAGAGTGTACTTAGCGAAGTAAAGAAAAACGTATATAGCAAAGAGATAAGTATCGATGAAGTGAAAAAAAGTGTCATTCGCCGAGCTTGGCGACATTATTGATCATGCTAGCGCTGTCCGACGGCAAATCTCGCATTTGCTATTCTCTCTCCCGCGGTATATGAGAAAGTTATATTTACACCATTTACTAATAGCGACTTTTTATTATTTATTTCATTGCTGATTTACTTGATTAATTTTTTAAATTAAGTAATTTAATAATTCAAAGTAAGTTGAATGTGATTACTGCAATTTAATTTAGAAAATGAAGTATTCAAGTATTTTATGCAAAACAAAATTTTATAAATTACAGATAAGAATAATAAAATAATATTTGCAGTAAATAAAACTGTGTAAACAGTGCGAAAGTTAAACTATGCACACATCAATTAATTTGTAACTAACGCACTAGAATCATATAAAATTATGACCTCGTTTGATGGAATAACATAGGCATAATGCAGGTCATTTATATACAAACACGTATTGATCACTTTAAAGCGTGCGCGGCTCGCGTCACGAGAGCGCGAGCCCGGCGTCCGGAGGAAGATTCATCACGGCCCGGCTTTGCGCCGGCGTAAAAAGCTATTTATTTGATCAAAATATATGTTTACGACTGGCGAACAAAAGGCCGAGCAAAGAAAACTAATAAAGCCACAAAGCAGTCGAGAGCAGTCGCTTATTGGGTCGGTCGCTACAAAGCCGACTCCGGGCGAATCCCGCACCTGGGCCCCTCTCGCTCCCTCTCTCCACCCACTTCTGCCCGGCTTTTTTGCTCTCGTTTTCTCGCTCTCCCATTTCGCGCCGCGGTGGCGCCTCTCTCCTCCGGGATATAAATTAATTAGATTTGTGTGCGGGGGTGTGTCCCTGCTCGCTCCTCTCGGGCCCGGAGCCGGGCGGGCGCGCCGCCGCCGCCGGTCCACTTTTGAGGTTTCTGCGGCGAGCGCGCCTCGCGCGTCCTCCTCGCTCACGTGCCCCGCGCCCCGGAGCACGTGTTGCGGACGCCGCCGCTCCTCCTCCCTCGCCCCGAAAATTGGAGCGATACCGGGAAGCGGCGCGGCCGGGGCGCGACGCCGTTTTCTTCACGCTTTGACGGCGAGCGGCCCGGAGGAGAGCACAAGCGCCGCGACGATGCACGCGAGCGCCGACGTCGGACCGCCGGCTGATTTATACGGCGCGCCATTCGCCGCGCAGAGCGAACTCTTCCGCCGGAAACGATGAATATTTCACGCTTTGCGGGAGCAGGGGGAGGTTCGATCGCTGGCCACGCAGCGATGGCACGTGGAATTCGGAAAACGCTCTCTTGTTTGCAGCTTATTTAGCTGTTTCACGGCGAAGAAAGTTAAAGTTAGATCGTAAAGTTAAGTCGAGATCGTTAACGCTTTAAACGCAACACCGACAACAACGATCCTGGCCGCTCGCGGTATCGGCCGTCGAAATTTTACAAACGAGCATCCCGGACACAAAGGTGAGCTGCAGCCGAGGTGTCCCGCGGCGAGATTGAGATCGACTGCCACCGTTCGGGAATTCCATTTTTCTTGCGGCCCGGAAAAAGGAGCCGAAGGAAGCAGCGCTCGTTTGCGGGAGAAAAATACGCCGCGCGCGACGCGAGCTCTCGTGCGCACCTGCCGCACGAGATCCAGATATATCCCCCCGCGTGTGTGTGCAGACCGCGGCGGGCGCATAATGCGCGCGAGGGAGCGAGAGAAAGCGAGAGAGCCGGTCTGGCGGGCCGCGCGCTTGATGTATGGTGGGCGTAAACGGCCGCGGTAACATTGTAGCGTTTGTTATACGGCGACTCGCGTTTATCGAGTTTTCGACTCGCCCCCGGCCGGGCCGCCGGGACATAATGATTTCATAACACCGCCGTCTCTCTCTTCCTTTCGCTCCTCGGCGCTTCGAGGCCTCTCTAGCTCTCCGGAGTCGGCTGCGCGCGAGCTCGCCTGGGAGTCGTGAGGGACCGGGCCGCGAGGCCGAGCGGGGAAGTGAAACCGACGCGCCGCGTCGAACGGGGAGAAGAGGAGCCGGGAGAGATGGGCGCTATTAAATTTTTGGAGGCAGAGAGCATGCGAGGCCAGGGATAGGAACTGCCGCGGACTGGCTGCACGGGTTAGTCAGTCTTGAACGGACCTCGGCGCCAGTGTAACTCTTTTTTTTAGTTTACCTTGTTTTCTACTGCACTAAAGTAAAGAATAGTGATGTGGTCTGTGTTGGTTGGCCTACTTAGTACTATGTGTGAACTTAAGTTGAAAGCAGATACTCAAAATTACTGCACTTTTTAGTAATTGAAGTAGATAATGCCATATTTTGACTCGAATTTTTTTAACTCGGTTCCAGCTGTTAAATTTTATTACGAAATTCATCTTTATGCCTGCATTGAAAGATTTTGACAAAATTGTGAACATTTAATTCAAATTACATCTCGAATTTTCCTGCAAACAACGGCTATTTGTCAAGAAATATCCTAGTGACCAACTAAAATAACGCAACGATACGCATAAGGTACCGCAAATCGATAGCGCAGCACGAGTACTTTCACTGGCGCACGAAGCTCACCGAGAGTGTCGGAGCGGCGCAGAAAAATGCGAGCGTCGCAGTTTTTTCGTCAGCCCCCGCACCGACAGAGCCTCGGACAGAACGCATTCGCAGAGAAGAGGAGCCGACAGGAGTGGGTTATAGAGCGCTTGGCGGACTCACGTTTATGGAGTTGAGGGGCGCCGTGGGGCTGACAGCCCTGCGGCCCCCACTGCCGGCGCCGACCTCCGCCTCCAGGTTGCCGGGGTAATACGTATGCGTGTCCCTCTCTATCCCTCCCTCGCTGGCTCGTCCTTTCCTCGTGGCGCTCGTCTCGCGGGGTCGCCTAGCCGGTCGCGCTCGCGCCTATAGCCTCGGCGGCCGTCGGATCGCCGACTGTCCGCGCGCACTCGGGCCCCTGCGGTCAGCGCGAGGGCCGCGGCGATCGGTGCACTCGCGGGCGGGCCGCACGGCTGCTCCGCGTCATCGCGCGCTGCGCCGAGGTGAGGTGCCGACGGCGCGTGGGCTGCTCGGATCGCGGCGCGACGCACTGACCGGGCGCGCGGGGCTCCCGCGGCTTTTCACGGAGGCGCTGCGGCGCGCACCCACACGGCGATACGCGCGGCGCGCCAAGTAGCTTCCTCGGAGCGCGTCGCCGAGTCCCGGGGCCCGCGCGTGCACACAGCCGCTCGCAGCTCGGACGTCGCGTCGCGAGGCAGCCGATCGGCCAGCCAACTGCCGGCCGGCCTCTCTCTCTTTAGACGCGGCAGCGGCTCGCCGCCGGTGGGCTTATCCTTTCGCGTGTACTCGCGCGACTCTGGAATTACCGTGGCGCCACCCCCTCCCGCCGAGCGGCCGGGAGAGGCCCTCCTCCTTCCTCCGCCGCGGCGGCGGCGATCTCCCGAGCCAAGGCCCGCGCCCGGCGACGGTCCCCCCGGCCGCGGCCCCCAAGACCCCCGGCCCCGGAGCTTTTCCCGATAATTCGGCCGAGGTGTCTCCGCCGATCGGAGCGGCGAGTTTTCCTTTTGCCCGCGACGCAGCCTGCCCTCTCTCCTCGAGCCGGCCATGAATCTTTGCCGGGGCTACAGCCGGCGCCCGCCCATTTAATGGCCCTCCTTCCCCTACCTTGCCGCGCGCACACCGACGCGGCCCGCCGCGCGTAGGTGTGCCGAGTCCGGAGCAGGTAGCGAGCTGCCGAGCTGCCGGTAAGGCTGTCGCCATCTGTAGGAGAGCGCTGGAAGGTTTCGAGCCGAGCGCGCCAATTTCTGGAGCAAGTGAATGATTTAGCTGTTTATTCCGCTTTTGCAAGTTGTTTCACTGTAAACATTGGTTTTCACGCGCAGAGTGGTAATGGCCAAGTTTTAATAAAAAAACTGTAAAAAAGCTACTCCAATAAAGTTATTTGATATTATTATAATACAGGTGCAACAATTAGTTAAAAAAAGTGTTTAAAAAACCTCGATCGAATATTTCTTTTTTGGAGCGGAGATGCAAAAGCAACAGGGTGCGCGAGAACAAGCGTCAGAACCCGCTGCACTCATATAGTCGATCCTGGGCGGAGCAGAGGATGTATCGTGTGACAGGAAGACGTCTAGCTAAACTTCATATACGACAATGGGATGATTCAGTGTTTTGTGAATTTTCACGCCACCCTCTGCTTTTATTTCCGCGCAATCTGCTCCCTTCATGGCCATTTTTCCGAGATGTACTCGTAACAGTTCGTTACTGGCATTGCTTTCAAATGCATTATTCAAATGTAATTTTTTTCTAAATATTTGTTGATCTATTTACTATATTTTGGCTTCTTTTTTATGCATGTTATATTTGAATAGCGTCAATATTTTTAATAAATAGTTAAAACTATTATTTTTTGTTAGATAGTAATTGTTTTTTCCAAATTTAAATGAAAATAATTATTTTTAATTAATGAAAATGATACATGCAATGGTGGAGGAAAAGTTTGGGTTGTTGAAATTATCATTTAACTCAGTATTTTGATGAAAAAAATACCGATTTATTAACGTAGTATAAGATAAGTATAATAATAAATTCCTTAGTATAAAATAAAATTCAGTAATTACAAGTTCATTCGATCGCTTATTACAATATCATCTATTTGTCTTTATAATACTATATCTTCACGTGATGTTTCTTTCGGCGAAACGTTTATATACAATGAAACGAGATATTTATAAATTATATACAACGAGATACTTATAAATAACGCACGCGGACTTTATAAACTATAGAAAATCAATTTTCTCGATAAATCTACATCTTATTGATAGGATTCGCGATAATTAAAACGAGTAAAATTTTACACGGTATGATAATGCAATCACGAAACTATAATTTTTTTTTTTTGGTGCGGCTTATCTCCTAAACTACACAGGCATCATCGCGTTGTGCAGCATCTGAATAAAAAAAATACCGATTTATTAACGATTATAATAATAAATAAAATAAAATTCCGGATTTACAACTTCATCGATCACTTTTTATAATATTATCTATCTGTCTTTATAATACTATCTTCTCGCGACGTTTCTTTCGACGAAACGTTTATATACAATGCAACGAGATATTTATAAATCATATACAACGAAATATTTATAAATTATATACAACGAGATATTTATAAACAAAGCACGCGCACTTACAAACTATAGAGGGTCAATGTTCTCGATAAATCTACATCCTATCGATAGGATTCGCGATAATTAAAACAAGCGAAATTTTACACGCTATGATAATACGATCACTAAACTAACATCAATTTTTTTTTTTTGTTGGTGCGGCTCATCGCCTAAACTACACAGGTATCATCACAGGTTCTGCAGCATCTGATGATGGTGGCCTAGATGTGCGTAATGCCCCATGTGTGAGAGCTGGTACTGCAGCTGCGGCTGCTCCATCTGAATCAGCGGCTGCTGGGGCTGGTGCATTTGAAGCTGGTGTTGCTGCAGCTGGTGTTGCTGCAGCTGATGTTGTTGGAGCTGTTGTTGCTGGAATTGCTGTTCCCGTAACTGCTGCAGCTGGGCCTGGTGCTGTTGTGCCTGGAATTGCTGAAGGTGATGTAGGTGGGTCTGGTGAAACTGGGGCTGCAGGTGTATCTGAGGCTGGAGCATATGGAGCTGCTGCTGCTGCTGCGGCTGCTGGGGCTGGGGCACGGCCAGCGGCGCCAAGAGAGGGCTGTGTCCCTCGAACTTGAGCTCCGGCACTGCCGGCGCGCTGTTCTCCTTGTTGGCGATGGCGCCGGCCGTGGCGTCCTCCACCTTCGATTTTTTGCGCTTCTGATTTGAATGCGTCTTGACGTGTTTGCTTAAGTGATCGCTCCGCATGAAGCGCTTGCTGCATTCCGGGCAGACGAATCGCTTTTCGCCGGTGTGGGTCCGCGTATGTCTCTGCAGCTCATCGCTCCTGGTGAATTTTTTGCCGCAGAAGGGCCACTCGCAATGGTAGGGCCGCTCGCCGGTGTGCATGCGGATGTGGGATTTGAGGTGTGAGGTCTTACCGTAGACCTTAGAGCAGCCAGGGAGATGGCAAATGTGCTGGCGCTTGCCGTCGGGCCCGAAATGGGTGTTGCCGCCTGGTTCCATGCAGTAGGGGCAGCGGCAGCGCATGCACTTGCGCCCGCTGGACTTCTCGATCTCGACCACGCCGAGGAGCATTTGCTCGGAGGCCGGCAATTGCTGGGGGTTGGGTGACATCTCTGGCGGAGTTGGCGGCAGCGGGTATTCCTGGGGAATGCTGCCGCACTGGCCGAGCCAGGTCGGCGCCGTCGCCGCGACGCTCGGTGGGACCGCGCAGGGGGGACCGCTCAGGGCCGACATCGCTTGCTGTGCCGCGGGGCTGGAGAGCCAGTAGCCCGGCTGACCGTTGTGGGCGTGCTGGTTAGATTGCACCACCGAATTTGCGTACGCCGAAAACTGCATATTCGATGCGCTGTTGTAGTCCATGCTGGGATGCTGGTGTTGCATCGGCATCGGTGCCATGCTCTGCATAGGTGCCATCGTTCTCATGCACGTCTAAATAAACAAAATATATCACATTAGCTATGAGCGACTTTGCAGTTTTGAAATTTACTAGGAATAATGTAGTAACCCTTATGAAAAAAATTGTATAAATTCTGCATAATTTCTGCATAAAAATTTTATGCAGATTTTATGCAAAATTTGTGAAAATATTTTTTCGTAAGGGAGTTCAAAAACTCTTAATATTGAAAATTATGATTGATTTGAAAAAAATTTGTTTGACAAGTAAAATTAATTATTCAAATCTATAAATTAAATCTACAAATATGTAAATGAATAACATATAAGTCAGACACACACCTGATCGTAGGCAGGCACTAGTGGAGACATTACTGCATTTGCAATTGAGACACTCAGTTAATATACACAATTTCACTTTCTTCACAAATATTCGCACTGCCAGCAGAAGTCGATGACTGAACTAGTAGTGGCGAACTAGAGGTGTTGAAGCTGCGTTCAAGGTTCACTTTGCACTTTTTTTCCTCTCCGGTCGAGCGTTGAGAGCGTGGTGCTTCCTCGAGCGACCGATGGATAATTACTGGTTAGGGAGCGTGTCGCAGCCGTATTAATAACCGAGTGGACATCAGCCGCCGCAGCGGCCGCCGAGTAGTGGGAGGGGGCCTTCGGGGCCGAGGGAGGGAGACAAGCCGAGGCTGCCTTACGAAAACTAAGGCCCAAGCTGATCGGTTGCAGGGGAGTGGGGGCGAGCCCCCGAGTGTAGCCCGGGCCAGTCCGGATGCACCGCGCATGCGCCATCCCCTCCACGTCGCCCTCGCAGCAGCGCATCGCACCGACCCATAAATCTCAAGTCCCGGCTAGAGACGGGAGACAGAGAATCTGGGGAGAAGTCCGATTTCTTTTGCTTCAGAGCAGCCCCCGACCGTCTCTTGCGCTTCTCTTCGCCCCGTGTCTTAGGAGGCTTTTTCTTAGGAACTGCCCGCTCTCCCTTTTTTCTCTCCCTCTGGCCAGCGCGCGCGCGCGCGCGAGAGAGAGAGAGAGAGAGAGAGAGGCTCTCCGCCCTGGACGCACACTTTTTCGCGTCCGGCCGGGGGTAGCCGGGGCATTCAGCCGAGACCGCGCGGCGACACGGTCTTTTTTGTCGGCGAATGTGATTATTGGCCGGGCCGATCATTGCCACGGCCGACAATGAGCCTCCTCTTTTGCGCACGAGCCGTGAAAAATTTCCGCTCGGGAAAAAAAGCGGCCTTTCCTCGGAAGTCCGCGAATTATCGACGCCCGCGCGACACAATTAGCCAACAATGAGCCGCCAAATCTCGGGGGTGGTGCGGTGTGGGAAAATAAAATTTTAAACGCACTGCCCTTAGGTACTTGTCGTGAAAGTCACGAGCTCATCTAGGATTTGCCGCGAGTAAGCTGGGTTGAAAATCATAAGTCAACGCGTTAGTCTTGGATTAAGCAATTTGGTGGGATTTTCCGCGCAAATTTACCCTAGCCCTTTATTCAACTAAACTAATTTCTAAATATGAAAATGTAAAATTCACTTAGAAAATATGAATAGTGACATATTGTATTTGAAACGTCGCTCATTTATTCAATATGTGAACGAATTTTCACATGAAATATAAGCTACCGATGAGCGTCGCTTCCTTAAGGTCAGTTAGTTCTAGGTACTGACATTAAGTACACCCTCAATAAATGAAAACGATAAATGCTCCAAGAATTGTTTGCAGGTTTGAACTTGCTCGCACCCACAATATAGGTAGGTAAATACCTACCTATATTGTGGGTGCGAGCAAGTTCAAACCTGCAAACAATTCTTGGAATTATTGGATACTATTTGGATATAATGCGTAAGCGTATTTAAACTACATCGACTCAATTATTCGAATACGAGGGATACTAATACCCCATAAATAAATAAATCCCGAATAGCTCTCCATAAAAGCTTTCTAAAAGTTTTATGGGGAACAAAATTTTCTCCAAATCTTCTGTTGCAAGCATTAAAGTAGCGCAATTTCAATTGCTTTAAAGTATGGATTAAGAAAATGATTTTCCGGTGTGTGCCCGTAATATACTATATCGCCGTCTACACGTGCTACGTCAAGTACTAGTTCACGTCAGCAACAATACGTGCGCCCAGGGGGATTGGTCTTCCTGTATCGACAATTACAAACTCGTAATTATTTTAAAAGTGCAAGCACTTGCGGAGCCGCACGGAAAGGCATAAACAGGCTGTAACGTACATAGGACAGCCGGGAAAAATTTAAAGCGTTTAAAAAGAACGCATCTTGATAATCCAATCAAATATTTATATGCGAATTTAAACGCTTTTTTACATGATGATGCTTGTAAGTCTAATTACATGGCGTGAGAAAAGCTTAGAGTTAAGAATAAAATTGAATTTTTTTATATATTTCAATGAAGATAATGATTTGATTTAGAATGATTGATAAGCTAAAAATACTGTGTCATTGTAAAGATAATTGCAAGACAATTAATTGTTATTTTCATACACGTAATTCAGTAAATTCCAAGAAAATGTGTAGAGAACTTATAGCTTTTGTTTTATTTGTACGCATGCAGGTACAGTAATTACAATCCAGCGTTCTTTCAGTAAGTATGAGTAAAGACCTTTCAAATAAACATAAAACGATTATACGTAGATATCCCCCACATACGTATATTGGTAGTATGAGCATTAATAATAAAACATTTTTAAACTGCTGTAATTGAAAGAAATTAGTACATTCGACAGTGCACGTGTGCCTATCGGCATTTCTTTTCCGCTAACTGCCCAACAATGGAAAAGTGGACCTTTCATTGTTTATCAGGAAGAAGGTTGCAGGTCCCCCCGAAGTCGGGCTTTTTAAATCACGCCGAAAAAAGCGGATATCCAGCAGTCACTTCCTTTGGCAAATTTCCCTCGGCATCCAAGGTCGACCTTTTAAACAATACAGTCAATTTTCTCCATTTTAACTCTTGCCCAGTGCGGAGGGCACCCCCGCCAGCCTCGCCTTTAGAAACGGCGAAAAACCATCAGGCAGCAAAAGGCTCTTCTTTTCGGCGCGCTAAACGGCCCGACTCGCGCCCGGCTTTCTTCCTAAACGATGAACCTGTCGGTGCGACCGCAGGGGGTGCCGGTTTTTCGCGCACTCTACTTTCCCCCGCACCGGGCGCGCCCGCCCTGCTGAAAGCGCGCCATGCCGCGCATCCTCCGCCGGGCGCTTTTGACTTCTCGCCGTTTTTTTCCCCCGCCACCCCGGCCGCGCGCCTTTCTCCGGGCCCCGGGAATAATGGACGCGGGTCGCTCGCTTTGATCGGTAGCGCGAAAACGTCGTCACCTCGTGGCGCGTCAATGATCGCTTTGCGGACGCCCCGTAAACCGGCCATTTTGTGAGCCCCGGGTCGGGCCCGCGGGGCGCACAAAGCGCGCGCGCGTCTCCTGCTCGGCGAGCCGGCCACGAGCTCACGAGATTTATGGGGCAGAAGCTGCGAGGCCGCAGCGGAACGCGAACGCGCGAGGCCCATGGGAAAGCGGTTGCAGGTTATCGACGCTTGGAAGCTTTTATTCGATCTTTTTATATAATCTTGGAGTGGCGATCGGTGCGATTGTTGTCGACGTGCTCGAGTGGTGTGTTCAAGATTTTTTTTCAATGGAAAATGTTTTTTGGATAGTTTCTACGGCCGTGAGGTACTTTGTTAGATCGGCTTTTTTCATTTTCAAAATAGCCGAGAAAATATTTGTTATACTATGTCTGAAGTAGAAATGTTTGTGTTGGTTTTTAACGCAGATGCCATGTAAATCTGAAAATGTGAAATTTCACTTAGAAAATGTGAATAGTGTGAGATTTTGCATGTAAAAATTCTTTAACATATTGAACAAGTGAACGGCTTTTCACATGTAATATATCACTATTCACATTTTTTGAGTGAAAGTGCAGACTGTCTTTCTTAAATTTCTATTAATTTTGCTGTTTAGTAATTCTAGAAATTATAACCCTATACAATTTAAATGTTCTTAGGAAGCAAAATTTTTTCTAAAAATTTTAACGAGTATATCGATTATACGAATTTCGATCATAAATAACTTAAACTGCTAGTATAGCAATAAATTAAGTACTTAGTGTGAAAGAGTCAGCAGCTGCGCAGTTTATAGGATTGGAAAGGTTAAATCGGCTAATGTTTAAGGCACAGAAAGATCGTGCCCGTAGTAATTCCTTCACATTATTCGTGCACATTATTTTTTTGCACATTATTTTTGTACACATTTTTTTTGTGCAAATTATTTTGTAACTTAATAATGTGCACAAAAAAATTCGTACAAAAATAATGTGCACAAAAATTATGCGCACGTATAATGTGCACGAATTATTGTGTGCACGAGTCTTCTGTGCACGAAACATTCTTAGCCGTTAAATCGTGCATACATATCTCACCTAGCGCAATAAATATTTTCGACGCCCGCATAAGCAGCCATAAATTCCGGCATGTCCGATAAATTTAATTAAAATCATACTATTTCATCGATGCTCCGATTACGCCTCCCCCTCCCTCGCACAAAGCGAAGCCCTCGGCTCGTCGTAAAACCTTTGCTGCTTTTTTTACTGTACCGCAAGCTCGTCTCTCTCCCTCCCAGCTGGCAGCCCTCAGCGAGCTCGCGGCTTTATCGGCGATCCTCGGCCAGCCGGTGGGCGGTGTAATCCCGATAAGCGAGCTCGATAAGACCGGAAGTGAGCCCGCTATCTTTCTCTCTCTCCACAGAAGCAAATCCCCGCTCGCGTATCCCATCGGATAGTCCAGCGATAAACCAATCTCGACTTCGGCTCCTCCCGACAACTCTTTCTGCCGTTCCACAGAGGGAGAACTTATCTCCCGGTTCCCGGGAAAATTGATTGTTCGAAGGGACAGCCGAGGAGCGCGCGCGCACGCCATTGTCGGCCGGGGGCTTGCTTGCCAAAATATCGTGCTCGGGGAATAAAGGGCTTTTTTCATTCCGGATTTCACGCTCATCATGGGCCGCGCACACAGCAATAACGAGCTGCGGTCAGCGCGCAGAATGGCGCGGCCTGGCGAGAAGAAAGGGTGGCGAGAATCGCCGAATCATCGATCATCGAGCGGCCTCTCGCGAATGCTCGGGGGAGCGCAGGGGCGCCCACGCCTCCCGTCCGACCAGCTCGTTGTTGCGAGAGGTAGCGTCTCCATCCTTGCTTCCTGCTACTTGCGGCCCGCCGCCGCAAGAGGGGAATCTGCGAAGCATGTGTCCTGGGGCCTCTCCCGGCTTGTAAATCTTGCGGGCGCGCGCAAGGCCCTGCCCGCCCCCGGCTGTCGCGCCTGCAACCCTTTCAGCGCGGGGAGCGAGGGAGGGATGCCGGGAGGGGGGCCATTGTCGCGCTAATAAGCCGCTTAGTGGCTCCCCGCGTGGGGTAAATTGGTCCAGCGGTAAACAGTACACCCCCGTGCGCGAGCGCGGACCAGCACTTTAGGGGCTTTTAAAGACTGACGTCTTAACGGAGTCGCTTTAATGAGATTTCTTGCGCGCCGATTACCGGCTGCGGATTTGCGCGCGAGTGGGAGGGCGAGCGCAGGATTTCGCAGGCCCACCGCGCACGCTCACTTCGTTTTTGCGATTTACCCGGGATTCGCCTTAGATTTCCGCAGGCGCGCGGATTATCAACGTGATGTTGCTCTTTTTCGATTCACGGACGCTCGAGCTCTTTCTGAAAACTTCCCTTGCTACTTATTTTACTGTCAAAAGAAGGTTTGGAAGGAAAAGTGTTATTGATGAAACAAATAAATATTTCTTTCTTAGTGTCGTGTTTGTAAGCTCCGTGAAATGTACGTCAATTTGCTAAAAATACAACTCAAGTTTTATTTTATAATAATTGTTGATTTAATTTAAAAATTGTCTGTTTAATACTACACTTGTGAAATATTTCGTCTAAGACTCCACTGAAAAATATTCTAGTAAAAATGACAATACTGTATAAGAAACTGGCCACAGATTGACATTAAAAAAAAATTAACTTTCTTTCCAGTAAAATTTACAATAGCGTCTAGCAGAAATTATTATAATTACACAAAATTTTACTGTATAGTTCAATATTTTTTCGTCAGAGTGTCAGTATGTGGCCATTTCTAGACAGAATACTCATTTTTACTACAATTTTCTCTCAGCGATAGTAACAAACTAGTTAAACTTATAAACAAAAGTTATTTTAATATTTAGGTATTTTTACGAAAGTAAAATAAATTTGACTAGGACCTGAAAAACTTCTAGTATCATTGGTATGGTACCCTAATTTCATCAGATTCTAGAAGAGTTTACTTTGCTCTAGTGCTTAAAAAATGACAAATTGAAATAAGCATATTTTGAGTTGCGTTATAGTCTTCAAAAGAAGGGAAAAATTATATGTGCTGCATTATATATCCTGTTATCCCGTTTCCCCTCCCGACTCAATAAACGTCGGTCTCTTCTAATAAATAAATTATTACATTTAATAGTAAATTATCTCTAGAATCAAAAAGGCGAAAATAATTATTACAATGGGCGCTGGATAAAAATTTATAAAGGTCCTTGAGAAAACACATTTCCAAATTCCCCTAAAAGCACAATGATTTTCTTTGAAAGGTGAATATCAAAGTAGCCAGTCATGATTTAAGCAAGCATAACTCAAAGCCGCCCTTATCTCCGAGGAAATCACCGCGCGGATAAAGCGGGCGTTAATCCCCGCTCGGCGAACATAAAAGACGGAACGAAAGAAAAAAGGAACCGAGGCATTGAAATCCGATAATTAGCGTGAAAAGTCGAGCAGCTCCTCATCGCGCCCCGGAGAAGAATAGAACCAGCACCCTCGCACACCTCGGCGCAAAAATTTCCCTATAGCAGGTCCGCTGCGGAATCTCGACACGGACCCTCGACCGCCGTAACGGAGGAGCGCGACCGATCGCGTCTCCAGGAACCAGCGGGCCCGGGCTCGCTCCCTCGCGCGCGAGGTGGAAAAAATATTTATGACTTCTTTTTCGAGAAAATCTCGCACGCCCGGCCGCTTATCTTATCGATCTTATCCCGGCCGGCTATCTCGGCCCGCGCGTTTGCGGTCGTGTTCCTCGCGGCTGCGCATCAGGAGAAACAAATGACCGCCACGGGAGAGGCCCCGCGGGGTGCGTCAAATCGCCGCGCGGCCATTGTCCGCAGCGCGGCGACCCCCGCGCGCCTGCGAGCGCGCGTATACCTATGTACGCTCGCGCGAGCGGACCGAGCGGGGGAGACAGCCGGGCGCGTCCCGATGCAAATCAGGCCCGGGCCGGCCGCAGGTATATGCCATCCGGAAAGATGCTCGATCTGCTTTTCGCGCGGATCCGTCTTCGCCGAGGCGCGAACGCGCCGCAGGTTTTTCATTGTTTCCTCGGAAAGCTAGTGAAAGGACCCCAAGACGGATGGACGTCTTTGCTAGGAAGCGTTGGCGAATGTTGATTTTACAGGCAGATAGAGCGGTGACACGTGCAGCCGCTTTTGTTCCCTTAACTCGATCGTCTTCGCATATTGATCGACTGAGTCAAAACAGCATTTTTATTCAAAGGGTGTCCGAGGCATCCCTTCGTTCGAAATTTTGCTTACGCTTAGCGTGCAATTTGTTAAGCTTTAGTTCGAAGCAGGCATTATGGATTCCTATAGTTCGTAGAAGTTTTCTAACATAATTATTTTTAAAAGAAAATTCTAATACGTCAATGAAACGTAAAAATTAAAAAATAAAAGATACAAAATACAAATGATGTTGAAGCAATGTCTATTTTTAATTAATTGTACTATTTAGTAGACGTTACATCATTTCCCAGTTCGCAATTAATTGAATAAATATAAAATTTAACAGATTTCCAATTAATAATTAGCATAGACATGATCGCCGTTAGAATTAAAGCAAAAAATGTCAAATATTTAAGATTTCGCTCGTTTATCACCTCCCTCGGGCGCTCACCACAAAGAACCCGTTAATAAACGCAGTCCGACACGTATGAATTTATACACTCGAGACGCGCGACGTAATTCATTCCGTTGCCGTCGATGGTCGGCCCGTCTGAAATCCCAAAACGAAAGCAATCCGAGAAATGCGCCGCTTCCGAGTTCGCTCGCGTAAAGCCAAGGGGACTTTTATGGTTTTTACGAGAAATCCTTCGTCGAGTCGCCCGGACTCTCGGGCCATCCCGCGTGCTCTCGGGCTCGTGCGACATTACCAGACTGTTACGATTTTTTTACGACTGGAGAAGAGAAAACGTCAACGTAACCAGAAAGGCCATGAAAGGGATGATTGCTCTCGAAAAACGCACCTATTTCGGGGTGTTTTAAAGCCTTCGGAAGAGATAATAAAATGATTTTTAATTTTATGAAGAACCTGCTATGAAATTTCCAAATATTATTTGTTAAACGTAGAAAAATTAAGAAGATTTAATCACGCTGTTACTATGCACAACGAAAACTTCATAAAAAATCGAAGAATCTGTAGTGCATCAATATAGAAATGGAGCACAATAAGAAGCGTAGGAAAAAACGTCGTGCATCGTCATCCACCTGCGCCCGGGATTTCTCCGGGAAAAAAGTCCGCTCGCGTCAGTTTGTAGGTCTCCCGTGGAAATTCGATCGGGCGTTCAGGTGCAAAATCCGAACTCGAGCTGGCACATCTTCTCGTTCCGGGACTTTTCTTTCGCTGGACCCACTAATCCGCTCAATGATGCTTGAAAACCTCGGCGCGCTTTTTTTCAATGCGATGCCCTTTTCACCCCCCGAGACAGTCCGAAATCACTGTCAGAGGTCTAGAAGAGGTCCTCGCGTACCTGGCCGTGTATGTGGCGCAGCCACATGTCGACATCTAAAATTCCCCATAAATAACCTTCAGCTCCGATCTTTTTTTTTCACCTTTCAGGTTCTTTTTTAACGTCTTTCGAGCCACTGATTTTAAAGCAGATTCACGGAATCTGTGGCTACGTAAATTGCGGAAAATTTTTATACAGGTCTAATCCGTATTATAATTCTTATATTATGTATTTTTTTCTGCCCGTATATAGTATAAATTATTTATTTATAATAATAAGAGCACTTGTGTAGTCTAGTATTCTAGAAAAAAGTTTATATTTGAAAGAATACAGCATGAACTTCATTGAATCAATATTTAAATAAGTCCAGGATCTTTTTAATCTAAATTTAGTATTATTTAATAAGTTGGAGTCCCTTTTGAAGACTTCATTGAGTAAAACAAAATATGTTACAAAAAAGGTAGGGGAGACTTCTTTTCCCCTAGTTAAAAAAAAATTGTTTACTTATACAATTAATACATAACACAGTTCATTCCAAATTCAATCTCTATATGGACAGCACGATGATTTTTAAATAAAAGGAAGAAAAAGTATTGCACAACCGACACGGTCTAAAGTCCTAAAATCCCAATAGCCCTGAAAATCGAGCTTCAGCTTGTCTTAAACACGATCGTAGCTGTCAAGAAGCGTCGAAACGGTAGCCCGTATATCGTACACATGCGTTGACAGCCGCGCTCCGGAAAAAGGATCCCGCTGCACCGCTCGGCTATTTGAACAGCCATCGGAGATGTTTTTCCGAATACAGGAGTACCCCGGAAGATTAGGCGCGAGAGAAGAGGGCGAATAGAGAAGCAAGTGCTCCTTAATCTGGTTTAGGATTGACCGGTCGTAAACAAGAGATTAGGCGGCGACGGGGGAAACCTCGGCGCGGAAGGCTATATACTTGACTTTGCCGTGGAAGCGTATTAACTTTGCACCGCGTGTGCAAACAGAGCGACGTCGGGCTAACTCGGAACCCACTAACAGGAATGTGCATACGCGGGGGTCCGAGTTAAGCTCGCTTAAGGAGCTCTAATCGCTTGGGGGGTCGAAACGTCGGTTAATAAGCTATCAATCCGTCCGGCTCAACTACTTTGGTACTGGAAGAGGGCAGTCCCGGCTATTACCCTTTATTTCCGTTTGAAAATTAGCTAGTAACCCTTCAATTACACCTCGCGTACTATGGACAGTTTTTGATCAAAATCTGACCAGACGGCTCTCCGGACTAAAAATGGTGTTCAATTTTCTACCAGGGTCGCTTATGATAAATTATGTTTCTTTTTTTCTGTTTAATACTAACAATAAATGCATTTGAAGCAAGTAATATCATTTAATAAATTTTAATTATTTCAATTAATAAAAGTATTTTTCACAAAAATTGGTAAACTTTGAAAACAATCTTGAAAATTATTTTAAATAATTAAATAAATAACGTAGATTTAAACAATCATTCTTAAATATCAATTTTGTAATTAAAAATGCTCGTACAAATTACTATAACTACAAAAGAGTTCAGAACCTGCCGAACACTTATTTCTAAGCCGAAAAATGTCATTATCGTAGTGCCATCGACGAACCATCATTTTCCCACCGAAAGTCTATATCTTTCGGATCGCAAGATAAGAGATTTCACGACAAAGCGGTCTCCGAAAAAGAAAAAAAAAGCGCCAGGATGACTGTTACCTTGTGCGCCGTTCGCCGTCATTTTTATAGCCTAATGATCGCAGAACCTGACCGGTAAGGAACGAGCGGTGCGCGCACAGGTCGCGCATCATCAATCACGGACGAGCCGAAAACGAGCTTCCTACATAACACGCGCTTTCCGGGGAACGCGCGCCCGGGCTCGAGGAGGGGCTCGTTTGTCATCGATCGTTTAGGCGCGCGGCCAAAATAATCGCGAGGAATGACCGGCGTGAATCGCGTATTTGTTTTGCGCGACTTTCCGCCCCGAGAAAGGAGGAAAGAAAGAGGACGACGCACGGGGTAAAAGGGCGAGCGCGCGCTTCCGCATGCCCGTCGCGCTTGATTTGCACTGTCATCTAATGGTGTTTTCGATGTCGTTTCTAAGGTTGCGTGACGATCTCGAGAATCTTGCCCGTGGGACTCCGTGATTCCTCGTTTCTGAAAAATTTCTATTCTCGTTGCCTATATTAAAATGCTTTTAATCTTTTTGATGATTATACTGGTGTTGACAGGCTGCTTTATAAAATGAAATTTCTTATGAAATCGATTTTCCTAGAAGTTTCAAAACATTTTTACTTATATTTAAAGTTTTCAATAATACCCTATCTAATTATTCTTCTATTTACTAATAAATTCATATTTAGCTAAACTCAGCTGCATTTTTAACTTGTATTTCACATTCTAATACAACGAAACAATTTTCTGTGTAGTAATTTACACGAATATTATACTTTAAAAATGTTTAACAAACTCAACGCAGTTTGTCGCAGATTTTTCACACCTCCGATACAAAACGACTCCCAAACAGAAGGAACACAGCCTCAAACAGCTACCGCTGTGAGTCAAGGCGAGGATCTAACGGCACCGACGGAACTGTCCTGAAAAGTGTATCCTCTGTTTTGGAAAACAATTTTCACGTCGTTTAAGCGTGTCGCCGCGACCTTTAGCTTCCGGCGCTCGAGTGGGGTCCTTTTTCCGCCGAGCATCCGCGCGCTTCCTCTGATCCGGCCGCGGACAATGCGTAAGGCCGCGCACACAGGTCGGGGGGTGCGCGCTGCACCGACTCTCTCCGGTCCATTCTTCGCGACCTGTTGCGCCGGGCGCGCGCGCGCGCGGCGCGATGGGCCCGATCGGCCGCTCGAGAAAAAAGGAGAAAAGGGGGTTTCTGAGGGAAAGGAGGGTGCGAGCAGCGGGTGCCCGTGAGAACCGGCCGATATCAAAGGACGCCGCTGAGGCCTTATTGTGACGTCGGCCCATTACGCAACCTGACTTTTTGTGACCGCTCCCGGGGCGCACACTTGTTCCCCCTGCGAGAGTCATCGCGGTGTCAAAGGCGCATAGGTGCGCGCGGCCGGCGAGGGACCCCTGGCCTTGCGGGCCATGCGTGTGGACGAGAGATGCGCCCTGCGCTCGCGCGCCCCGCACAGAATTTATTTTCCATTATAGCGGGCGACCCGTGCTGCGCGTCCAATGGCCGATCGAATAGATCTAGCGGTCTTTAATCGCTTTCGGGCCTCCGTCGGTTCTTTTTACGAATGGGAATTTTTTTTTTTCAAATTCGACTTGGAATATTTCTTTCATATTTTACGACTCCGGCTTGACAATTGGTTTATCTATATCTGGGATTTAAGAGAAAGGGAAAGGGAATTATTTTTAGTTGGACGGTGAGCTTTTGCGTTGCACGATTTTTCCCCGCGAGCGCTTGTAAATGTTTTTATTACGTGGACGAGTCCGCAATTATGTAATAAGAAAAAGGTTGATGACTCATGTAGAAAAACAATGTCTCTTGTTAACTACTGGGGATTTCCCTACTACACTCCTCGTTACGACGTCAGTGTCGAACGCAATAAATGTGAATTCGGCAATTTCGGCAAGGTACATTTCTATACGGTAAACGGTTCAATTGGCCCCATAATTTTCAGGCTTTAAATTGCTCAGGTTCTAATCCGGGGATTATTTTAACAAGTAAGTCCTCATTTAAGCCAAGTTCCTGTTAGGTTTGACGAGAAGGCCGGAGCATGTAGGCGTGACGAACGTGTAAGAAATATAAATGAACCCAAATTTTTCCATAAGATGTTCATGCGCTGGTGACTGTTCGGACACTGGTATCCTTACCCTACTATAAATTACGTACAATAAAATTAATCGCCTGTATAAGACTTACAAATTTTTCGCGCGAAATACCTTTTTACACGAAAAAACCACTTACAGTGAAATTCGTCGGCTGCAGATTACATCTCCCTTAAAAGCTTTTCTTTTCGCAGCAAGAGACGAGCGGACAGTGGCGCGCAGCGGGCTGCCATCTCTTTCATCGCGGATTGACTTACGGATTACCGAGAGAAAAATTATTTTATCCAGGCAGAAGTCGAAATCGGGCCCGTCGGGCCCCGGCGAAATCGCCGTAGGCGCGGCTGACTTCTTAATCCGCGGCTTCGCAGCCTTACAAAACCACGTTCGAAAGCGGCGTGTCGAAAAAGATTTTCCATTTCATTTGTCGAGTGCCCGCTTGCCAAGCCATCTCGACGTTATAATCTGTTTCATTGTTGTAGCGCGCCCCAGGAATTTTCACGATACAATGGACGTACAAATTTTTCGTGTCTCTCGTCTAGAGCTACTTGAAATTTTTCTTGAAGTCTGCAGGATCAAAGGGGTAGTAAAAGATATGCTTATTTAAAAATTTAAATGCACTCATAATTTATAGCAATTTTATATTATAAGATTCACAAAGTTGCAAGTAAAGTCAAGTGTTAACGGGATGTAAGACTCATGGTTAGGAATCTGCCATACCGGCATCAGTATTTCTTTGGTTATTTAAAATTCAAGCAGATTTTCGAAAAAATCGCTTTGTGGTGCCCTCCGTAATGGTGCAAAGAATGTCTGGATTCAATTTCAAGTA